>BQKZ01001673.1:38152-85793 GCA_036244855.1 Temnopleurus reevesii
CCCCCCCCCCCCCTCTCAAATGATGCATGTTTCGGGTGATGATCTCCATCCACTTGAGCGTTTATCTGCGCCATGCGGCGGGTGGAAAGATACCCATACCCTCACACCAGTTCGATTAATTTCTTGAGAGAGCGTGTTTATGGTAAATTACAAGGGTTGCGGACCATAAATAATTAATACGCAGCAGTCACGGGTGCGTGATCAGGCGAAAGGGAGATGGGGGGAGTGTGTTTGGGATGCGGGAGGGGTGGATATATACTGTTAAACGTGTTGTTAGGTTATTAGTAATGCTGTCTCATGATGACAGATATTGTTCGTCATTTCGACTAACTCTCTTTGTATTGGAAATCTTATCATAATTTCTTTATCTCACTACAAACCAAGTGTTCACTGTTCCATATTCCCCTTCCCCACCCGACACCAAATGTCTCATGTTCGGCTTTCTAACATATTTTGAATTAGTTATAATCGTATAAAAATATATAAGAATACAAAGCATGATGAGCTACAGAATACGATACAGTGGATATATACTCGGTGGATATATTTTCTTCAGTAATGGGATTGTGACAACAAAGGATCATTCATTCCGTGAAATTAACTTTATCAAAGCTCTTTTAAAAGAAAATTAAAAATGATTGCTATGATTGCATGTTCCAATACTTGACGTAATGGGGTAGTCACAAATACAAATTGATCCAACTCTGCTGCCAAACTGAATTGTCTTAGATTTGAAGTTTGAAATAGATGATTGGTTTAATCAATGAATTTGTACAATTGATATTCAGAACAAATAAAATTTAAACATCAGATTTCAAAAGAAAAAAGACAATGATGATTACAAAATTATTTTCGATACGGTTTGACATAAGTCAGTTGGTGAGACAGCCCTATCAAAGGTTATAGTAAGGCACCATAGTTGATTCTTCGAAAATGTGATAACTTCAATTGTGATGCGATATGATATTTTCCTAGACTAGACCTCTGACATTGTAGATCTATGATTAATTCATAATTTCAGCACAATTAGCATCCCTTTAAGCACCTCCTACAAGAAGGGAGCTAATATTAGGCTATCTGTAGACCGGCCAGAGGCGAATTCAAATCGCCATGGCGTACGGGGAATTGGGACCGATCGTGGCAGACGCAAGACGTAAGAAGCCACAAAATGACGCGAATGGAATCGCTAAGAGGGTTTTATCAATTGATAAAGTGACATCATATCTAACGACTGCGAAACGTCACACTATGCTTGCCAGAGGCTAAATTACACTTATGCGATTATGATGATGATAATTGTCTAACTAGTACTTATGAATGTAAAATACGCCCCACGACGGCAGAGATAAGGAGGGAAGATGCTTGGCCGCCTTTGAAGGCGTTCTATCCGCTCACTTCTTCTCCTGGCATAAATATTCAAATTTGAACGGTAAACGGCGCAAAACTCAAATTCTTTTTTCCCTTCCCCCTCCCTCTCTCTTTCTCTCTCCCTCTTTCTGAGCCTGAAGTTACAAAAAGCCGGAAAAATGACGCGACTGGAATGGCTAAGAGGTTTTTATCAATTGATAAAGTGACATCATATCTTAAGACTGTAGAACGTCACACTATCTTGCTAGAGGCTCAACCACACTTAAACAATTATCATGAACGTCTGAAAAGCATTAATGAATCTGAAAGACGCACCGTCAACGCAGAGGGAAGACACTTGACCGACATTGCAGGCGTCCGACTGGCGCTCGACATATACACAAGTTAGCGACTGCTCAGCATCTTTCCTTAGTAATTCTGCGTTCACGGAGCGTCATTCAAATGTCATGAACGCTGGACAGACGTTGGTTTAGGCTGACTCACACCTTTGCGTTTATAAGCAACCTCTGTCCATCGTTCATGACGCTTCCAGAAATCAGATATATGGAGGGAAGACGCTTGATCAACGTAAAGACGTTTCTCCAGCGCTTGACATACGCATGCGTTTTAGTCAAGTGAGCGTGGTTCCTCTTTATTTCTTTGATGACGGAATGCCATAAACTTTGGGCGGACGTTGATCATAAACACAAAGGTGTGAGGCAGCCTATATAAACGCAAATGTGTAATTGAGCTTTAAGACGTAAGAAGCCATGAGATGTATCGAATGACTAAGAGGTTTTAGCAATTGATAAAGTGACATCATATCTTATGACTGCAGAACGTCACATCTTGCTTAAAACGCAGAAATGTATGTCAATTTTTGTTGCATTCATAGTTTTTTTCTCTCTCTTAGCAAATGAACTGACACTCTCAACATGCTTTTGATTCATTAATTTAATGGGATGCGTCGTGTTGTGTGATAGAAAATAGATATTGAAATATTACTTTGGGATTTAATTAGGATTATACTACATGTAAATATATTATTTGTTTCACTAATCTCGCTTATGGATTTACCCCTTTAATAGATATTGTCCGTGTATTCGGTGTCAAACATCTTTGTACATATGTGTGTGCTAGTGTTTGTTTGTGCGTATGTGCGTGTGTGTGAGGATGTATGTTTATGTGTATGTAGTAGTTCGTAAGCCCTTATGTGGAAGTAGATTAAGTGGAAATGTGTGTTTAGGTTATGTCGGGGGAATGTGTAATTGTGTGGAAAGTGTGTATATGTGTATTTGTTTGTGAATACGCGTGTGTATGCGTGTTGAGGGAAGCGTTACATGAGGAAGTGTGTTTGCAGGTCTATGTTAATTTGTATAGAAGTAGATGGGTGGATATGTAGATGTAACAAAGGGGGTCATTGCTCCATACACACAGTCTCTTCCCATAATCCTTTCTATGTCGCTGTAATCTCTCTCGTGGGAGAAGGCTCGGGATAAGATGAGCATAACCATCATGCCCCAAAATTAATTTGATTCAAAATTGATGACAGGGGGCTCGCCGAATTCATGTCTTCTCGGCTATGACCGGTCGAAGCATGCTATAGACATACGTGAAGATCACGTAAACATCACTGCCCATTTCAGGTACATCTATAAAGCGAGGTCCAGACCGGGGACTATTTCAATTCGAACAGTAAACAACTTCATGCATCTTTATTTCTACTTCAAGCGTTCTCGTAAAGCTTTCAATTTCCATTAGATTATATTGAAGTTTTCACTCAATATATTACACCAACATGCAATAAGCATACATTTGAATATTCTGTGTAATCTTATAACTTCATTTACTTATTCGTTTATTTATCAAAACAATATTTTACATGAGGACAACATCAATTTAATACAAGATACAAAGTGGTTTTGATTGTGCAGGCATATTACCGTCGTGTTTCTGATGCTTTAAAAACGTCAAAATCAAAAGTTTATAGCATTTTTTTTTCTCTTGAAATATCAAAGCAGATGAAGAAAATAAGTCAAGTAATCTCCTGATAGTAAACGCACTGCTGTGCAATAACGCCCAGTGTGTGCCGGGCTCAAATCGTGTTAACATCGCTATACTGTAGTCGCGGTGACTGCATCATGCATGGAGCGGTATGATGTATGAGCTGTGAAAGTCTATTATCTCATACCAATAGTGATGAGAACACATTCTTCCAGTCTGTATATCTTTCCTCCATTGTACATGAACATGGGAGAATATAAGCTCACTCATCTTTGAGATTGAGATTAACACATTTCACCCTGTTCATGTTGGAACCGAGATAGTAATATACAAAGCCAATGGGTGACTTCAAATACGGTGTTCGGTGTTGGTGTTGGTGTTGAGAGAGCAAAACGGTCCGTAAACCGAGCTCCAACACCGTTGGTCAGCTTACAAAAGTGATACAGAAACGACCGGAAATATGTCAGACTCTTGCAAGGTCGACCCCAAACACCGACAGACTTCAAGTTTGGTGTTGAGGCTGGTGTTGGTTTTGCTGCAACACCAACACCAGCGTTCAACACCGTACTTGAAGTCACCCAGTGTTTTCTCGACGGGGTATTCAACGAATTTACATCATGTATAGTGTGCATCATAAGTGTGAGGGACCTAACCGACGGTCAGAGTTAGGGGTGACGGGCAAATTTTTGGTCAAATCTACTAAATTACTAAATTCTTGTGCTGCGAACCATAGTAAAATATTTTACTTTATATGACGCACAATGAAATAAAAACATCAGAAACTTGTCAAGACTTCACAATTGATGTAACAGACAAAGGAGAGGCGCTTCCATGTCATTCAGCAATAATAATCTGTTATACATTTCCTTAAAAAAATATGTTGTTGCCATTTCTCGTTTTTGTGCGCGAGAGCCAAATTGAGGGCTTAAATGGGAAATTACATATTTCGTTCAATTTCTTTGTCATTCGATTTCACAGTGCCATCACTTTATATAAGGAAAAATAGTCATACACGATAATTTATTCTTACTCCTATCGGTTCATCAATATTTCATTTGGTCATTGTTATAAAGCAGGTCGTCTATTGTCTGGCTAAATTGAATTTCTCCTAACAAGTGGCCTGTCAATTGGTTATGAAAACGTTGTCAAGTTGTTCATCACCAACATGCATGACGCGTAATACATGATGATGATGAAGAAAGGTGCTTATATAATTGTTCTTTTGACTCTCGTTCTAAAAATGTGCTTTTACTCATCGACTATTGGTGTGCGGTATAAGAAGTGTTCTCGTTATAATTTAATTGATGTTAAAAATATCTAATTGTTGTATCCATTTTATTTATTCATTCCACATCAGTTTTACGGAATATATTTTTCAAGCATTCATTTCACTTTTGGTATCACCTATGAAAATAGTGATTGATATTAAATTGATAAAATATGTATATTGAATGTACATGGATCGTAGGCATTTATTCTACACCAATTCTTCCAAAACCCTTGTAAAGTATATCTATGATTTTGTAGATCCTTGAAAATGGGTGCAATTGTCAGTTTTAATATTTCATTTGAGCATTGAAGACGATATAACTTGTTTCCGAAAAATTAAGTCGAACGTAAATTCTATGCTCCTCTGTAAATGCTATTGAAATCGCAAACCGGCTTGTCATTGTTGTGTCCGCACAGTTGAATACACGGCTTGCGGTTCTATTGTCTGCGTTCGACTTAACTTTTCGGAAAAAGTTTATATCGTGTTTTTCGTTCATACAAATATCAGTAGTTCCATCTCTTAGCTTCATTATCCACAAATTGAAATAAATCCTCGAAATCCCACTTGAACTTTAATTTGAACCTCTAAATCGCACAAAATCGCAATATTTAACCTTTGGACAATAATAAAGCCCCCAAATAACCAGACGTAAACACTTTGGACATTGGACGGATGAGATCAATTTAAGACGATATAATATCGTGCTGTAAAACATCACCTTTACTCGGGCAGTCCCATTTAGAGTGAGATTTATCACATCCCCACGCAACACCTTCTGGTCGTACAACAGAAGAGATTTAATCTAGATCATGCTCCCAAAGATGGCTTAAAGAGATGATTCAGTTTCTATATTCTTTTGAGCTTTCACGATCACTTTATGGGAGTTATGAAGAATAGTACATCACTAATGTTTGATATCATTCTGTCATAGGTATTGAGGCCTATTATCGCATCCTCAGGTAGCTACATTTTCTCTTACAGCATAGGATATTGAATCTAGATCATGCTAAAAAAATATGACGTCAAGAAGGATTTCATTTACGAGGTGTCTTTGAGCTTTCGGGGTCACTTTTTTTGAAATTGTGAAGAAAATTGCATCATTATTTTCGTCAGCGTTTTTACGAACCGGCCTGCAACTATGGGGGCGCTGCTTGAACATGTAGAAACCCCGACATAGCGTCAAGTTCAATGGCATGCCAATTGAATACATGTTATTTCAATAGCATTTATTTCAATTGTTTAATTGAATTGCTACGACTGGTTTGTGCAACCACCCCTCGCTAGTAGGGCGGTTCGTAAAACCGGTGACGTTTTGTTAGATGATTTTTTTTGTGCTAATACAATCATCCCCATTATAGTACTGTTAACTTGTGAATGTATGCATTCAATGAAATAAATATTACAGTGGTATTGTATTAGTAAACAATTACCCCCGGGTAAATCAGTTAAGTAGTTGTTTTCGTTGTTGTAGTTTCTGTTACTGCTGATGTTGAAATTATCATCCAAACTATAACCTTGATTGGAAAACAGAGAAAATGGAACATTGCCTCGATACTCCTTTTAAGCGTTCTCGACATGAGAATCAGGGCGGTGTTTCACCAAGATAAAAAAATAATTTATGAACGAATGGTATCCGTTCTTGTGCTTAATGATCTTCGGCAGGTATTAGTCGTATCCCAGTACAAGATAATGTACCAATCTTTCATTAAAAATCGTTCTAAATGTCTTTCTTACAGTATAAGAATTACGGTACGTGTCATCACTTTGTGGACAGGGGTTGATTACATTATGCGTACTCAGCACAAGAACTGGTATCAGTCGTTCTTAAAGTCGTTATTAGATTCTTTCGTTGGTGAGAAACCACCCAGCTTTACGATGCCAATGAATTTTTTACACATTTACGGAAAGAGTCGTCGAATCGTAACATAGATATATTGTTCAAAAAATGTAACAGTGTTACACCAATTTTGCTCCTAATGGGCCAAGACCTAGCAGTTTAATATGGCATATTAGAGAGCATAATTTATGATCATCATATAAGCATCCCATTCGATGTCAGAAAGCAGTAAGTCCAATTCATTGGATTGGTAATTCTTTCATTTGTATATTTCAAGCATTCTAGAAATAGATGGACTTCATCATCGACCTTTCCCATTACACGCTCATTACAAAATCGTAAATTTGGTGGAATTGTAAGGGGCGTCGGTGTCTTCGAGTTTCTATTTCAAGGTTGTTTGAACTGGATTGAATATATTACGTCTATTTCAATTCCGAGTCATTGAACTTGTCATGTCACCCCTGTGAAATAGACCCCAGGGATTCTGTAGTTGTGGGTTAGAATAACGACGAAATATTCGAGGAACATTTCTGACATGTATATTTGTCTTTGATAATAAGATGTGCAATTGTATTACAGTAAACCCTGGAGCCAGGGTCGGGTTTCAATCATGGATGTGCATGTCCTAGGGTATGGCTTTATGCTGCTTATTTTGATATTTCTGACGGTCCCATGGAATAGTTCAGGGGCCGATTGCTCAGGGGCCGATTGCTCGAAATGGTCTTAGCTATCCTCTTCTTGCTAAAACGTCTTGACTTCTTGTGCAATCCTCGTAACATAGACATTAGCGTCGATACGACTATGTTAAGAGGGTGACGCAAGAACTTAAGACGCCTTAGCATGAAGAGGATAGCTGAGACTATTTCGTGCAATTGGCCCTGGTTACTGGATGGAAGACGTACATTTGTATGTGTATGTAGGGATTTGACTGGATAAAGAGTCAAACTCTCAATGATCTTTCCATCTTCCAGAACAAGACATTTCATTTTTTTATGATTGTGTGTTTTATTTATTGATTTATTGATCATCTATTCGGCATTTTGAACCGGTCTTTGTTCAATTGGACCGGTTTGTGTGTGTTGGGGTGTACACATGATGAGAAAACATAGCAAGTGAATNTATGTAACAAGAATAAAATATTTCATCTTGCATAATTTAGATGATCTGTAGACATGAAAGAGGGGCACAGGATTATGTACAGATGTATACATGGGGAATATAAAAGACATTACAGTATAATTGTTGCACGACAACATCATAGAAAGCTAGAGCAAAGAGGAAAGAAGAGTTCTTCATAAATACACTTGAGCTTAAAGGTCAAATATATCACCATTTCTTAAAGTTACTAGATAATTCAGGCATGCACCCAGAATTTTGATACCCGGGGGGCTGAGCACAAATTTGGCGCCCCCCCCCTCTTTCCGGCTGACCTGACAAACAGAAATAGGTCATCACCTACAATTTGGCCCCCCTTCCCCCCGGGGACTGAAAGAGCTGACAAGCAAAAAAAAATGGCATCGTCTAAAATTTGGCGCCCCTTATAACCACTTTTGGTCATCAAATTTTGGCGCCCCCCCCACGGTGCGCGCATGTGAATAGTTCATCAAATTCGATGTGTTCTCTATCTTTCAGTTGGAGGGAATTACCATTTTCCTGAAACCAAAGAAATGTGCCATTTGAGAGGTAAAGGTCTCATCTTGTCACGGAACTGTGTGTTAAAACAGTTCGACACCTCGAATAAACGGAGGTGACAGTTTTGTCTGAGTACCTACCAGTGGCAAGTCAGACACTGCAATGACAATGATAGCTCAGTAGGTGAAGAATTAGCGGGATACATGCGTTTTATATCCAGCTTTATGATACTTAAGAATAGCCTACGCTAGCTGAGGTTTGCTATTTAATTGAGAGACGCTTGGCTGAAGCATGTGCTTTCTTTGGACGCAATAAATTCAACGTCAGCTTTGTGTCTTACTGGCATAATCCTGAAAACATAGAACATTTTTTTAAGTTTCATCGGTGCTGGACATACGTAAGGTTGGTGATAAAGTACACAATGTTTTCAGCAAAAGGGTTCCATTCATAAAGATGATGTCCCCATTTATTTTCGTTACTTCATAATACCCAAAATATATCCTAGATAGTTCTGAAATACATCATATTCTGGGATTTTACACCTGTTGTATCGTCGTTGGTCGCTCAATGATTCGTCTCACTAAATACCGTCTCACTATGAGAGTTTTGCATACTGAATTGACAAAATTTATGTCTTGTCCCATAATAATTATGTCACCATGGAAACAAACACATCAAAATGCATGTCAAAGTATACATCTTTCTTGGAACACCTCATTAATTTAACCAAGTAAACCTCGTATACTTCTTCTCCCCATACAATATCAACAATTCTATTTTCCTGACAAAAGGAAACGATTCACTCAGTAATGATAATGTCCTTATTAAAATAATTCAGGCTGATCATTTAATCAAATATTTAGCCTATGCCTACATCATTGTGAAGCCGTACTAGACGCCATAGTGCGGCACGTGGCGCCACAATAGACCACGTGACCTCGTTACCCTGTTTTGGCGCGGTATGCATGGTATAACGAATCCATGGTGATCCAGGCTCAACAAGTCTGCTTTCAATCAGGAAGCCTGAGCGGAAACAATACTCCATCTCCTCCAAGCATACAATGGGGGTATATTTGTGTTGGTATTGATTTGATATCGGGGCAGTTTAAGCGGTATGCATTTATCTAGTGTCTTACGTGGAGAAGGTTTCGTTTAATATGAGGGGTGCGTGGTGGCGAGGTTAGGAGATATTTTCATAACACAGATACTTCCTATGATAGAGCCATGTGACAATCCCATCAGCTATGCTCCACTTAACATGCTCACACATATGTCCTCACACAAACACACCTAAATACTCAAAACCACACACTTACACTCACACATACACACACACACACACAGAACGCACACACACAAATTCTGGTACACAGCCACGTAGAAATAAACATAAACTCACTGACACGCACAACATCCACGTAAACACATACCACATGTACATAATGGCACACACCCTCGCGCTAACAACACACACATGAACGAAACAAAAGCACACATACGCACACACGCACTCATTTACATTAAAATACATAAACAAACACACAGCGTTCTTTCAATAGTTATACATACTTATTTGTGAAACTTAATTTTGAATTTAAAATGATAAATGTTATAGGCATGTTGACAAGATGTCAAAATAAGTTACTTACGCTCGTGCAAATAGCAAGTTTAGCATATCTGCATCTCCTGAATCTAACTGGACAAAATTTTCTGGAAAATTAGTTATTTTATTTTTAACAAGATTTAACAAGAAGAGATTGGAACATATCACCATCATTAACGATATAAATGCATCCGAATAATTCACTACATTCAAATTTATGCATGCTTCTTGCCAAAGGACGTAGTTATGTGGTATTCCTTATAGCGGATCGTAACAGTATTTTGAATCTAGATTACATCCATTATATTTTGCTATGCCCGGCAAGCCTCGGGTTCACTTCCGGCTTCTAATCTAATCCCACCTTTTGACTGGAAAACCCATCATAAATGGGGCTAATGGTGTGCTTACGTGTGCTACCAAATATGTGGTATGCAAATAGCATTGTCGGTATCAGATATAAAACATGCATTGAGATTTCCTCACATGGGATCATGTCATTTGCATTGTTCCTTCAACACATTTCGTCTGGGATATATTGACGTTAACCGAAATGTGATAGCATTTGTTCTTCCGGCTATTGGTAACCCCGTGTCAGATCCGAGATCGAATATCTGCCAAAGATCACATACTCCCGGAGCTTTGAAGAATAAACTGACAAGCGGTTCGCACAAATTTGTACTTCTTTTTGTGACGTAAATTCGCTTGGTTTGATGCTTAACAGGAATGTCGTACAACATTCGTTAGTAAGAGAAAAGTTAATCGATCAGTAAATATCATAAACTGACCGAATATAACAACATCATGCAATAAATTGCAGCTTATTATGTTATCGTATTAATCGTTTATCAGATGGTAAATTCAAAAGAAGAAATAAAAAAGAGTGCTTTCTAATTGAGGATCTAAGGAGAAAATGTAACTTGCTGGCTTTGTAAACGTCTTGAAGGAATAATATCTTTCGAAAAATAAAAACATTTCAACGTAGTTGTCTAGACAAATATTACGTTTGCTTACTTTACGAACATTTAAAGAATTTATTCTCTTGCAAGCCAGCAGATTGCTATGCATTGTTTTCTTAGTAACATTTTTATAACAACATTACTATCAAAGACAATGTTGTTTTAAATGTTCATCCAAGTACTTGAAGGTAATTCATCGTTGCTTTAAGGGACACCGAGACCAAACTCATTGCTGCATAACTGTCCTAAATTCCAAGCCAAGTTCACGCATCCTTTTCTTTTATATGGCACCTCCATTTTCAAATCATGTGGTTTATCTTCACTTGGAGCTGCCAAATACCGATATCCTTTTCTGAGGTTCAATGTCAAAGAAAATGATACCCTCTCGTGAAGGTCCCACGGCCGGGGGGTTGTGACCTTGCCTAAGCACCCACCAGATAGCTGTCCATCACACCGACATTTCAGTTTGGATAACACTGACGAACCCGTCAAGGTTATCAACATCGGAAATAAGGTCATTCTGATGGCACCGTTAAGGCCCCAGCACACCAAACACGGCACGGCATAAAGGCACGGCATTTACGCAGTATCTTGGTTATTATTGGCCAACGCGCTGCTCCGCGCAAAGAATCTTTAACAATCGGCCAATCACAGAAAAGACACCGCGTAAATACCGTGCCGTGATTCCGTGCCGCGTTTGGTGTGCCCGGGCCTTATCACTGACGACCCTTTCAAGGTTATCAACATTGGGGAAATAAGTCGTCCTGATGGCCTCATTAGTGGGTTTTCGAAATTTGTGGACAGTGGATTGTGACGGCAGAAAACGAGAGCGCATTTGATCTGCGCATCAAATGACAAGTGCGCAAATGATCCGCGCATCTTTAAATGCGCACATCAGAATGCGCACACTTTTCTGCCGTCCACGATACACCGTCCACCTATTTTGAAAACTCACTATTGACGAGTAAAATAAACACATTCGAGCAGAAATGTAGTCAGAGGAATATTTTGAGAGAAGTCGTGTCAATTATTTGCACTGAGTCACATTCGATCTATTGAACTTGCCAACTTGTCATCGGGAAATGTCAAGAAATGTGACATTTTGGTTTGGATCACTCCGACAAACATGCCAATGAGGTTGGTTTGGAGGTGGTTGATTTTGTGTCATCGTAACCCGGTAGCGTCAATCGATAGCGATTTTTTTTTTTCGTTTGTCTGTTTCATGTTCCATTTTCAGTGTTACTCATTTGATATGTGTGTGATATGATACGTTCATCATACCTCTTGAGTTCAATGTTTTAGTCTTTCAAAATATGAAACAGTTCTGAATATGTTACATAAAAGAGAAAAAACTAGCATTGTTACTTTTATATTCATCTACCTATTTTGCACTCAAAAATTGTAACGGTGTTATTTGTTATCTGGAAGGACCCAAATAGGGACTGAAATAAATTGCATTTAGAGTACAAAGTTTTCTTATAAGACTTAGAAAGGATCAGATTATCACAAAAATTAGCTGACACAGAATAATTTAAATTTTATTTGTGATATTTTGGGATCAACACAAATATTTGGCGTATCAACTTGGTCCTGTTCTGAAAGAATCCTCTGGTCATAATCGTTTTGAAGGCTGGAAAGTGACAGTTTGTGAATTTTAGTAGTTTAATATCTACCTTAGATCGTTGGGAAAATTTGTGACAGTATCACTTCCTGGTCAATACTGCACTGCAAAAACACTGGTGTTAAATTTAACATCAGCTGAAATCTATATAGGAACATACCAGGAAAGTGTTAAAATAACACCAGTTTGAATTCCATTTAATATATTTCAACACCAACTGGTGTTGTTTAAAGCTCTGGACAACACCAGTCGGTGTTGAAATATATATATGTATTTGATTCTAAATTGGTGTTATTTTAACACTTTTCTGGTGTGGTCCTATATAGATTTCGATTGGTGTTAAATTTAAGACCAGCGTCTTTGCAGTGCGAGAGGGTCAGATTATTACCTAGATTTGCTTATTTGGGGACGAACNTTCATCAAATTAATTTCAATTAACCTTAAATACATTTCCAATGAAACACATTCAGACGACATTTGTCGCATTTCGTTTTCAAGTAACGAATGAAGTTCTAGTTTGATTTGTCTTTGATATGATTACGTCACCGCACCTCTTGAGTTCAAGGTTCTAGTCTTCCTGAATATGAAATAATTCTCAAGATGTTACACATAAGATAAAAATTGTAATTTGTTTACATATATTTACATATTCATATTACATTTACATATATTTAAATATTCATTTATCTGCACTCTAAAGTCTGTAACTTTCCTTCTTGGCAGCTGAAGGGACCCATACAGGTACTGAAATAAATTGCACTTATAGTGCAAAGTTTACTTTTAATCTTAGGGGTGTTATAAACACTTGCGATAAATTGCAAATCAACTGCAAGTAACTTGCAGATTGATACGCGTATTTTCATTCCGCACGATCTGCGCTCTTTCCAAAACGAACATGAAGCAATGATTTTCATTGGCTCTAGCTTGCCGATCAGCTGCAACTTGCAATGATCGCAACTTTTAGCCAAACATCTTCCCTGCCTATGTTTGTTATGTGGGGATCGAAATTAAGGTTAGAAGGGCTTGGTATATCAACTTGGTTCATTTCGGTAAGAATCCTATGGTCATAATCGTTTTGAAAGCTGGAAAGTGACAGTTTATGAATTTGAGTAGGTTGATATCTACCTTAGATCGTTGGGAAGATTTGTGACAGTATCACTTTTCTGGTCAATACCGCACTGCAAAAACATTGGTGTTAAACTTAACACCACCTGGAATCTATATACGACCACACCAGGAAAATGTTAAAATAACACCAGTTTGAAATCCATTTAATATATTTCAACACAGACTGGTGTTGTTTAAGGCTCTGGACAACACCAGTCGGTGTTGAAATATATATGGATTTGATTCTAAATTGGTGTTATTTTAACACTTTTCTGGTGTGGTCTTATAAAGATTTCGATGGGTGTTAAATTTAAGACCAGCGTTTTTTGCAGTGCGAGAGGGTCAGATTATTACCTAGACGAACGCACATTGCTGTGTGATTATATTAAATATGAATGGAGGCGGAAATTGGCTGATAATATATATATAATATATGCAATTTATAAAGCGCACGTACCCAATTTCTTTGCTGAGTGCTCAAGGAGCTTTACATTATTATTACCCTGGCTATAGCCCGGCAGCCACAAGCGCACTTGGAATTTCAAGGAATAAATATTCCTGCCAGATACCCATTCACCTCAACTGGGTTGAGTGCAGCACAGTGTGAATAAATTTCTTGCTGAAGGAAATTGACGCCATGGGTGAAATTCGAACCTACAACCCTCTGATTGAAAAGCGAGAGTCACGACCACTACACATCGGCGCCTCCACTGCTAAGAAACTGACTCCAGATTAAGAGCAAAGAGGTTATGTTTCTCAACTGGTTATCGAAACCAGTTCCAGACCGAAAGGGTCCAATTAGTTTCCAACGTTATTTAGTGACGTACGGGAAACTACTTCTGTGGAATATATAGGGTTCAAGGTATACCGTCTTTTATCATATTTAGGATTCAAGGTATATATAGGATCCAAAGGTTTTATTAATATCCGGGTCAAATATCGAATGAGAGTGGTTGTTTTGGATGAGAGTGAAGAAAATGATCTATTGTAATAATACGTTTTCTTTAAAGTACTGCATGAAATAGAGTTGACTCTATATGATCAGGGGAAAAGAGTAACACAAAATTCACGCTCGCAATATTATCTAAAATATTATCGAGATTTCCAATGATCACATGCTATTATTTTTAATGTAGCAAATAGTTTAAAACTGAATCTGGTTGGATCATATTTCACAGCTTGCATTACAAAATGCAAATTTTTCACCCATAAACTTCATCCTTTATTGTTTTAAATATAATAAAGATTCGAAATATCGCGTAGTATGCGTCCACACGTCGTCATGCGCATGCTCAGATGATCGTACGGTGGTCACGAAAAGGCAAACAGTATATTTTTCCGTCAATGAGAACCTTCTTTGAGGGCGTTCGAGTAATTGAAACGGTTTGTCCTCCCAATCAAACCAATTACAAGCAGCAACTTGAGATTCACAAATTATCCAGACGCCAGGTTTGTGCAAGCGTTAGATAGCCACCAGAGACGGTATGAGATACGCTTAATCTAATATGGTGAGATATTTGAGAGCAAAACAGATAGAGTCGGCCTCAGCGATGCCACGCTAGCCGTGTACGGATGGGCTTAGGGGATTTTGATACCGGGGTTCGTTACACGAAAGCGGGAGACGCTCACGATCACCGACATCCATAGGAATGCGTGTTAAAGCTTAAGCACGCTTTCAATGGAGTGCTTGTGAACATATCGGTGAAGATGTTGCTATTGCAGACTCATGCAATTCCCTCGGGTCAATATACTTGATCAAGGTTTGATCCTTGAATAACAATGAAAGGGAGAAACTCGGGTAAAGTAACCTTGTCCAAATCATTACCCATCTCTGCGCTTGTTCATCAAAATGTAGTGTTTCGTGTTTCATACGAAATTTAGTGATTTATTTGAACATCAAACGTAAGCAAATTCCTGTTTTTTATTAGGTGCTACATTGCGTCATTAATTTGGGTAATTTTGGATATTAAAGACGAAACTGAGCAAACAGTAAGAAAAATTGCATTGATCTTTAATCCCAAGGCTCACCTGTAAATGTTTTTGCCTTTTCATTCGAGATTTATCGTCGCTTTATATACCTTTTGTCCCTTTTTTTGGTCATCATAATCACACAATATCATTTGTTTATTAATACTTATGGATGACGAAATGTATACATTTTATTTGCTATCGTTTTCGATTAGAATTTTGATCTACCGTATAATATATTAATATCCGAATTTTGCCACTACATCCACTGGAACACTCAAATCTTTAAAAACAAAATAATACACAGCCGCAGAAATACACACACGAACGCAAACACACACACACACACACACACACACATCACACATACACACACACACACACAAACACACACACACAAATAAGCACTCAACATGCGTAAGCACTTCTCCTTTTTTGGTACAGCCTCCTTTTATCCCATTTCGATTTTGTCGAGCAATTATTGTTTTACACCATTTTTTTTTCAACCATGATGGTTTCTTTCAAATTCATCAGAATCTAAAACGCGGACACACTTCCAACCATCAAAAATGTCGTAGAAATGACATCTTGGAGTGAAGAAAAGAATGATATTTGCTGAAAATATTAGCATCAATGAACGAGGCACTGTCAAAAACCAATTCTCTCTCAGAAAGGACAATTATATGATTAGTTTTTTGTTTGTGTTTAAAAGGAGCAAACACGTTTATTCGCGATGGAAACGAAGTGTTTATTTTTCAATTAGTCAATAAGTGATATAAGGATTTTTATTTCATATCGTTTCACGTTAATTAAAAGTGTAAAAGTCAGTCTTAGCGTTTTGGTTAAGAATTTTTTGACAAACATCATGTCTAAGTACATGTTTTGTTCAGTGACATTTAACACATTTTCTTTCATTTTTTCTTTAGTCTATTTCTCGCCAAAGTGTGTTTTTTATTAAAGATAATCAAAGGTCATAATATGGGTGGTGTTTTTTTCTTTTTAAATGGTTTCATACCGATGCATGAATTTCTTTTCTGGTAGAAGAAACATTACAAGTAATAATAATTGTTGTGGAATGACGTCTGACATATAGATTGTTCTAAAATAGGTCGGGAGATGGGGCAGGAAGGCCGCGAGCCCTTATGAGCAGCCCACATAATATCGTGGTATCCTTCTGCTAGAGGGGTAAAAATATATAAGAAAAATTGTAATTTTCGTTATTTATTTTGTTAAATCACCATAGGTGAGGATCCCTCCCCCTTTTTGGCTTTTCGTCAGTTTCTTTTTAAAACTAAGGGATCTGCCAGACACAATTTTAGTGTCATGGAGATCCCAAATGAAAAGCACTTTTAACTGAACCAGATTGTCATTCATTCTCTTAAAAAACAATGAATAAAGTCACAGCAAAATAAAAACAACGGAAAAATTGACCACTAATATTGTTTCTATATCATCTTTTTTGATGTCTTAACAATACATGTTGTAGAAAATGGTAGTGATGCAACAACACCATGTCTGAGCTCTGTAGTATGCATTGCTTGCCAGCGGAGCATTGTTTATCTTTAAATTATTCCCTTACAAAAATTAAGTCGTAATATATTCAGCTAGAAGCATTCATGTAGCTTTTGCCCCTAGCAATTTGGAACCCGAGGACTTGTTATTCATGCTAATGTCCATCATTACAATTTCAATTGAGGAATAATGACAGAGAAGGTAGTTTAGATTGATTATGTAAGCATATTAAACTACAATCATATGCTGCTAGATCATCGGCAAAATGTCAAAGTGTTTTCGCACTCGCTTCGAGGGCTGTTTCATGAAGTCATTCTAAGAGGGAGTTGCTCAAAATCAACTGCAAATCAACTGCAACCTAAGAAACGCGCATTTTCATTCACACAAGGTATGCGCATTTAACAAGACGCGCATGAAACAATGATTGTCATTGGCACGTTCGGATCAACTGCAACTTGCGATCAATTGCAAATGTTGAACAACACCCCCTAACTCTATTTCATTCAAGTTAGGACATCTAACTTTATTAGACCAAAAACGAAAACGTGGGAGTGTAATTGTGATGCAAATCTGTAACAGGCCTCTTATTCTCCCAAATTTGGCACGACTCTTTTACGCAGATTACTGGTTGCTGTTGTTGTTTTTGTTTTCTGTTTCCAATATACCGTAATTCTCGTTTTTTAGTTCACAGATATAGGACTCTTGTTTGGTGACACGCATAAAATGCTTGACATGCCTACACTGCTTAAGTAGAGTCCTGGCAGATAAGTCAGGAGCTCTTTGAGTGTTTTTGAGTGGCTTTTAAGATATCAAAATTTTGTTCCATTTTGGAGCATGCTCATATAGCGATGAAGAANTCCTGGCAGATAAGTCAAGAGCTCTTTGAGTGTTTTTGAGTGGCTTTTAAGATATCAAAATTTTGTTCCATTTTGGAGCATGCTCATATAGCGATGAAGAAACAGACTCTGTGAATGTACAACGTAGTCAAGTTAGGGTTGTGATAAGTTAGGCATGGTAGGTACTAAATAGTCAATGTGGCACTAATCTGCATCTCATTGTCCAATGACACCATATCAAATCTTTACACCAAGTTTAGGGGGTGTTGCCCAAAAGTTGCAATTGATTGCAAGTTGCAGTTGATCGGAACGTGCCAATCGAAATCATTGTTTCATGCGCATCTTGTTAAATGCGCATACAGTGCGCGAAGGAAAATGTGCGTTACAATTTGCAAAGTTGCAGTTGATTTGCAGTTGATTTTAAACAACACCCCCATAGAGATATAGAGGGCCAATGATTTTTATCGAAGTCCCACGAGATGTATGTTAATATATGTATCGTAAAAAGACCAAGAAAGTACCCCTAAAATATGATCTAATCATTTATTTCTCATTCAAACCATTATTTGACTCAATCCCTGCCTTACTCATTACAAATGTTGCAGACCGTTTTTCCTAACCGCCAAAATTTCTTATTCAGCAGCAAAATTTTTACTTTGTATTTTCTTTTGTGAAAGGTGAACGGTTAGGTCTCGCACTGAGTAATTCGATTCAAAAGTTCTGATTTTACCTTCAAAGGAGGTCCATATCATATTATGCACTTCAATCAATAACAAGGTAGCGCACCTCATCGGGTAGCAGAGTGGTCTTCACCTTCTGCAAGTTGTGTAGAAAAGAAATGCGGAGTCGGCGGCGAGTTGTACACCTTCCTCATGTAGCGTCCAATTCAGTCATGACCAGTCAGGACCATTCGCGGAAATCCACCAATTGAGGAATTAGAGGATTTCCATGCATTTCCGCACGAGTTCGTTCATGAATTATTGGTGGATTTCCACGAATGGTCCTGACTGATGACCGACCTGTTTTGCAAGGAACCTGTACTCTTTCTTGGCTAAATAATGTTCGATATCATAGAGATTGGTTTGGATTCAGTGTAAAGAACTCATAAGGAGGGCTTTTGAAGAGACGTTTAACCACATATTGCTCGACAATTCAACAAGATGGGAAGGAGAGTTAAGATAGAGATGGCCGATAGGGGTAGAAGGAAGACCACCGAAAGTACATTTGATGAATAGTTATATCGTCGTTTGTAAATTACCGAAAAGATCATTACAAAAGGTTTCCTTAACCCATTGACTACTGGAACCGGATAATCCTCGCACAAAGATAGGGACATTACGAAATTCATAGGTCAAAGGTTTAGAGTGGTGTGGCATTCTTTCATTAGTTCATGCTTAGCAACCAATGAGCTTTAGGGTCCCTAATCGTATTGACAAATTATGCATCATTTTTAAAGAAATGCATGTATGATTCCCTTAAAGTATATTTTCTGGAAGTCTTTTCATCTCCATTTTTTTCTAATGACATGCGCTTCATTTGCTGCAAAATACATTATCGATTTCTTTTTACATGTTTTATGTGACTTCATGACCTACACGTGCTATGAAATGAATCTATAAAGGCAAGGTGTTTTCTTTTTAGTCTGAGACTTTCCATGACGCAAGCTTGAACAAAAAAATACCCACAATCATTCCGACGCTATGTCTTTCCATTTAGCTAACCTCAAAAGAAATAATCGTCACCTTACCAATAATTAATGAAATCGAATCTATTACGGGGCACTCACCTTTCAAATTTTAATGCACCCATCACAAGACATGTGTAGGAATACACCTGCAGAGTATAGAATTGACATGGCGGAGCCTTGAAAAACACGCCATTGTTCTCTATGTGTGGGGCTACACAAGAAAGGAAAAAGCAAGCGGCACTTTTACCGTAATGTGAATTTCAATTAATTTTGAATTCCGAAGCGAAGAGAGAACGTACACTAAATTGACTCAGTTAACCGACGCTATATTCAATTATGGAGAGAAAGCGTGTGTGTTGTGAGTGGAGACGAGGCTACTTTCAACCAAAGGAGACATTTTCGGGGTACATTTTTTCCCCATTTTATTCCTTTCCTTTTGCTTTTTTGCTAACTGAACAGGAAGTTTCGATTTAATGTTGTTGAAAGCAGTATGACTTTATCAGTTGAATGTGCATACAATGTCCTTCACATTATCTCGTTGTATTGAATGAAACAAATGCGTACAAATGCAGAGAGTACCAACCGTTCCGCAATGTACATGATTTTAAATGTTCATAACAATTCAAGGCTTTCACCACAAGTAAAATGGCTGGGATTGTGGTTATTGTTGTCAAGCTTTAAATCACTTTTGCTCAGTGCTACTTTATATCTTATTTGTTACCTCATTGTGTTTCACCAAGTCGTTCTTAAAGTTACGCACGACTTTAAGTTCGACTGGTATCAGTTCTTGCGCGAAATACGCGTAATAGTGTGAACCATTACGCACAAGAAGGGATACCAGTCGAACGTAAAGTCGTTCTTAAAGTCATTCTTATCTTAGTGAAACACCATCCTGGAACGGTTGGCACCTCTGCAACTCTGAAAGTGAAAAGGTGCCTTGCGAAGAAGAACCATGGAAGTAGATACGTGCTGATGCATGCGAGCTCTCATTTAGACACCAGAAAAGGTGTGATATAGGCTATCTCATAGTGAATGAATTCATGAGAAATCTCTGATAGAATGGTTTGGAATAGATGAAGAATTATTACGTGACCCACATAACGACATATGAATGTAATACACTGTTGTGGGATATAGATTCCTGCACAAATTGTCTGTCAATGGATGGACTCATGGATACATTTCACTAAGTGTGACGTCACCGATATTTGATTTAGATCGCGTAAGATCCGTTTCCGAAATAGACGTAGAGTAAAATGTTATTTTAAATTTTTGCTTGAAACAGAAAAAGCTTGTAATGATCAAAATTGCATAATCATTTGGAAAACGCCGGAAATTACAACAACATCATCCATGCGTTACATCAAATCTTCTACCGCAATTTTGCATGTTATGTTTTGTTTTCATGGTGCCAGTTTTTTTAACCAATTAAATTTCATACTCAGTTTCATTTTCATTACAATCATCTTCGTCATAATTCTTTTTCTTTTTTTCTCCGTCTTCTCTGTCATCTCCGCCTTCTCCTTCTTCTTTTTCTTCTTCTACTTCTTCTTTTTTCCTTCTTTTTCTCTTCTTCTTCTTTTTCTGTCTTCTTCTTCGTCTTCTTTCCTCCACCACCACCATCATCACCATGACGACGACCATCACCATCACCATCGTTATTACCATCCTCATCTTTCTATTATTATTCATCATTATTTTCGTCTCCTTCTTCTCACTTTCGACAGATCTGGCCAAACTTTACTGGAATCAAAACTACCACTATTGTCTGCATATAAGTCAGGAGTGAAAAGAAAATGACAAAAGAATAGTGATGATTTCTTCCGGAACTAAATGCTTCCTACATTCCTATTGGTGTTACCACCACATTTGTCTCCGACCTTGTCCCCCTTTTGCTGCTGTTCTTCAAGCAAACGTAATTTTCATTGATGCCTGAGAAGGTCAACCATGACCACTAATCATATTCAATGTTCAGAAACGGAAGCGATGTCGTGTCTTGGTTCGGAATCTCACCTTTTTTTCTTCTTATTCTTTTTTCTTGGTAGGGAGGGGGTATATAAACGTTTCTGCGCGGAGATCCAGAATTTGGTTGTGTTTCATAAAGCTGTGCGTAGATCTACGCACGGCTGTTCGAACGACTGGTTATCCTTTCTCACACTCAGTAACAACACCAGGCGATGGATTGCACCGAAGAAATGATCACCAGTCGTTCGCACAGTCGTGTGTAGATGTACGCACAGCTTTATGAAACACGGCCCTTGTCAAGAAAGATTTTGATTTGATTTGATTTTATTCGTCATAATGCAAGAAAAATACATTGACAAGGATATCCCATGAAAGCCGAAGGCTTATTTCCAATGGGGTCCTTGATGGATTCCTTGATGAATTCCCCCTTTAAGTCACCATGCCTATAAAGTGCTAAGTATGGACATGGAAGCCATATGTTTTATTCTTCAAGACGAGTCAATAATTGACTATGACTGATTAACTCTCGTTTACATTTACGACGACATAACACTTTAACAGAAACCAGTTTAACATGAGTTAGTTTAATAGAGATGTGAACGGGGCGAGCGGTCATGAAAGTGGACTTCCAAACTGGTTTAGAAATTCAAAGATATGTCCGATTGTCGGTGAGTCCGGGGTACCAGGAGATTATGACAGGCGGTGAATTTGGTCCACCTTACTTTAAACAAAAGGACAGGTAAATAACAATACTTGTCACATAACAATCATAATCAATTGCAGACTACGCATTTCGGAGGGGAAGATATTCTAATAAAATAGATACTAAAATGTGTGTGACTTTATGACTTGTTTCGGGTTGTGGAAGGTTTAGCGGGTTTTATTTCTGCACTCACTGTACTTTTAATTGAAATGGCGTTTATGAACCGCCTAATCACCCACAAATCGAAACAAGAGCATGAGATCCCATATGTGACAATATATTGCATAATTAAAGCCTGCGTCACACATTTGCGTTTTTAGCCTGCCTCGGCCTAGCGTTATTGGAAATTAAAAACGCTTCCTTGCCGGACAGCATACGCAGATCAGACCGTGGACTGACGTTCGGCTTGCGCTCAACGAGCGTACGACGAGCGTCAGTCCACCGCATGACCTGCGTCTTTGCGCGTTAAGGGAGCGTTTTTAACTTCCAAAAACCTTGGGCCGACGCAAGCTAAAAACGCATAGGTGTAACGCAGGCTTTAAAGTAAGGTGGACGAAATCCACTGCAGGACACAATCCACTGCAGGACACAATCCGCTGGTACACCAATGACTCCAACCGGTACCGAGCGGCTCTATAACGCAATGACTCGCGCTTGAATTCCCTGTTCAGTGGCCGTCAAATCGCCCTGATACAATTTGTCAAGGGGAATTTTCCGGTGCACCCGTCAAAAATAATGCGCCACCGAGTCAGGGGAAAGTAACCGTCTAGCATTAGGGATGTACAGAGGGGGGAAGGAAAGATCAGATGAAGGGTCGAATGTGTTAAATTATAAGACGAAAGAGGTAGTAGTAGTAGTAGTAGTAGTAGTAGTAATAGTAGTAGTGTAGTGGTTCTGACTCTCGCCTTTCAGGCAGAATTCCGCGGTTCGAGTCCTACCCAGGGCGTTAATTTCCTTCAGCAAGAAATTCATCCACACTGTGCTGCACTCAACCTAGGTGAAAAATGGGTACCAGGCAGGAATTTATTCCTTGGAATGCTTGAGCGCCTAACTGGCTTCCTCGGAAGTTATAGCCAGTGTAATAATATGGTACCTAGTATCAAGCGCAGTAGAGTATATGCATATAGTGATTGCGCTATATAAATGGACCTATTATTATTATTATTATTAGTAGTAGTAGTAGTAGTAGTAGCAGTGGTGGTGGTGGTGGTTGTGGTGGTGGTGGTTGTGGTAGTATTAATAGTAGCAATATAGAGTCTGAGGAACCGGGGGCTGAGGGGGCCTGCCCCACCCCATATTTTTGACAAGTGTGTGTGTGTGTATGTGTGCCCGCAATCTCGAAATCATTCCGCCCCTCCTGCAGTAGTAGTTGTTGTTGTCGTTGTTGTTGATATAATTATTTTTGTTGAAGCAGGAGTAGTAGAAGAAAGAGGAAGAAGGAAAATGACATAAGTTAAGTTAAACGACCAAGAATAAGAAAATAAAGCAAGAAGGAGAAGAGGAGAAGGAATAGTACACGAAAAAGTAATACAAACCAACAAAACGATGATCATAATGATGATGATGATGATGATGATGATGATGATGATGATGATGATGATTGAGAGGATGAGGAGGAATAAGAAATAGAAGAAGGAGAAGAAAATGAAGAAGAAGAAGAAGAAGAAGAAGAAGAAGAAGAAGAAGAAGAAGAATGGGGGAGGAGAAAAAGTGGACAGAAAAAACAATGGGATTGGGACGTTTATAAGAAAAAATACGAAGAAGAAACAACAGTGGTATATAGTTTAAAGGAGATGGGTGTTATAAGGACTAAAGGACATGGCCGAGAGGTTAATAAAAAGAATAGACAGAGGGGATAAGGAGATAAGAAAGACAGAAAGAGACAAAAGAAGATTTGAAAGAAGCCGGTTATCCTGGTATTGCGGCACGTGTGGACGTAAATTTGATATTCATATTTGATGATCTGTATCATTGAAGCCTCAATGACTATCACCCTCCGTGGGGGTATAGCACAGGCGCGAACGGTGTATAATTTTCACTATACTTATTACGAATCTTCATAATCAGATTTTGGTTGAGATGGAGACTTTAAAAAATTGAGTTTTTCGATTCAATGATGAGGGTAATCGTGCCTGTAAGTGGGTGATAATGGATCGATTGCTTCAAGCAAAATGCGGTCGAGATTGACGGGGTCAAAGGTCAAGTTGATTGATGCGTTTTTAAGGAGGGATGGAATTCACAATGAGGGATAAAGTCAGTGTCCGGTTATTGATATCCATGCCATGTATCATAATTGATATACTATGAAATTCAAATTATGGTTTGTCGTATGTGAATGTCAAGATCATTATGATGTTTTTTAAAGGAATAATAAGAAAGATATGGGACGTTTTAGATATTTAACATGCTAGATATGAGGGGTACTTTAAAGAAAGAGAAGGGAGTTGCGAGACAAAGAGAAACAATGGATTAACATTGAATAATTGTTGATTCAAAATTTGATGTAGGTCAAACAGTTAGGGTTGAAATGAAATGAATCGAGAAGAAGAGAAAGAGAGGGAGGGAGAGAGAGAGAGTGAAATTAAAATGAAGAAAGGAGATAGACAGAAAGAGAGAAGCGGAGATGAAATGGAATACTAGTATATCATCCGATATTCGGTCGGGAAAATTTCTCTCCCTTATATGCGCATACTGCGGCAGATTCAATAAACAGTTTCATCAGTGTATATACATTTCAGTGTATAATTTGGACATCCCAGGATTCTCGATGATTATTATTTTTTCTGGCTGTCTGTTGGAATCAAATTTTAATTGTCCCTGGGTCTCGCTAGCATGCATATTACATGTAATGCATTTACAAATGCCATTGACGAACTAATCCAATAATCATCACTCGTGTTAATATCTAAAGGTAACAGTTGTTAAGACGAAGGATAAAATTGAAATATTGGATGTATTCTGACAGGTTTAAAAAGAGAGGATTGGTAATTTGGGGGTCATATTTTATCATGTTTCTTTATGCATGAGACAGTCACCACAGGCAATTTCAGATCTGAGAAGAGATTACCACAATGTCATTTTATTATCATAATGGATTTGTTCTTCATATTTTTGTCATTTTTTTTAATACCGATCATTGAAATGCGATCTGCTTTAAGTAGTATGGGTGTAAACGTTCAAACCATACTGTATATCTAATTATTTGTGTTTTTATATGTTGCAAAGATACTGCTTTCGTTTCTACGACTAAATTTGTGTGCATGCGTTCGCAATCGATTCAATAATTCAAAAGTCAAATAGAAATTAGTTTGAACTTGAATGCGATGCTCTCGATGGACGAACGAATTATCTTCCTACACAGAACGGCACGCGTGGGACCAGGCTGAATGAAATGAGATTCGATTTGTTATTTGAATAGTACATATTGATATATCAATCATCTGAGTCTAATAATTGTTAACGTTTAACGGAAGCTGCCAAGGCCAAACGTGTTTAGGGCTCTAGAACTGATGATTAGTTCCTAGCTTGTTATAATGAAACCTGTGGTAGAAGTGGGAATGGTGGCACGGTGGCCGGGTTGTGGGTGTGATACAGTCGTGGTGTGATGGTGGTAGTTTACCACTCACAGGTATCTGTCCGGTCAAAATGGCGTCAAAACGTTACTGATTGAATTTGAATGCATGGTCCAAAAGATATGCATTAGATCAAAAAATATCCCTTCATTAATCTCTTTCTAGATTTCGATTAGCTTGAAGGCACAAGAATGATGTTAGCATTCTGAAAATACTAAATGTTCACGCAATAGCGAGTTGAATTTGAGTGCCTTCGAATATTTTTTCATTCGTTTTCTAGAAATGTAACCCCCGAGTTTCCCCTAATGTTATGAGGGATCACGGACACCACTACACAATGTGTGAATTAAACATAATATTTTGTCAATTTCACATTTCACGACTTTTGATACAGATTCTCTCGTTTACTATATAGTGAAAGTTATCATGATCTATTTTCTTCTTTTTTGTAGCTAGAGGGTGAGAGAGAAAGATGAGGAAAAGATAAGTCATAACAAATAATCGTGTCGAGCTTGTTTGCATTCATGACTTTCACGATGATTCAAACTTTCCAAAAAGTTTTGATGCGAGCCACTAATTTGTGCATAATTCTAAACTTATATTTGCTCTTTTCATTTAGACTTTCCATAGTTTGTCTCCAGAAACCGCCAACATGTCTCTCAGTCTGACGAGAGAGTTAATTCGTCTGGGATAAAGTCGTCCATGTTTCAAATTATCGTTCATTGATTATAATTTAAGATTGAATTGAGGAGAAAAAAATGAAAATTATACATTAGTTGGGATTTGAGACGGTTTAACAATCAATTGTATCTTTATTTTCTGGATTCTCCACCATGTATTGTGTATCTGCAATATAATTAACAAGTAACTATTATAACCGTTTTACATATTTGCGATATTTAAATTGATTGAAAACAATTTTGATTAGCATACCATCAGTTGAGATTGTAGACGATTTACTAATCAACGGTATGTCTACTTTGCAAGGTTCTCCACCATGTTTCAGTCAACTGCAATGCGTTTTATCGTTACTCAATTAACGGTTTTATGATTTTTCTTTTTCTTTTCACATGATCCGCCTGTTTCTGGTTGTTTCACGCTCTTCATTCATCAATCTGACCAATGTTCATATTTTTTGCCTCATCATGTTACACATATACAGGTAAGTGACGTCATCAATTCATTTTGTATTCTTTGAAAATGTAATAAACATGTTAAACTTTACATTTGAAAATGAACATCGAAATGAATGGTTTCATATCGAACCAAGGGCCTGTAACATAAAAGATGCAATTGAACTTACAATAAATATTTATCGTAAGTCTATGGCAAAATGTGTATCAAAGAGATGCAATTAATTGCAAGATTAATTGCATCTCTTTTATGTTACAGGCCCCAAATCTGGTAAGTACCAATTTAATCCAAATGTGACATCGTAAAGGCATTTCCATTACTGTTTCTCCTGTTTTTTTTACAAGGCCAGTCTTGGTTCTGCCGAGTAAGATTCGACTCAGTGTCAGTTTTAATCAACTTTTTTTCTGAATGAAAGTAATCATAGGTAACGAGTCATTTTTATTCGAAGCTATGTGACATCAACTAAGAATTGACATGATATGGGCTGGAAGAAGAAAACCTCCAGATTAGTCACTTTGACTAAGATGAAATTTATTTATAGGTGATGTCATTTCCATATTCACGACATTGAATTAAACTGCGGTGTCACTGATCAATAAAGACCAACAGATTCGAATGAAGCGATTGTATGGTTTGGAGAATGAGCTCAAAGGAACAAGTAAATACGATAATTTGTATGATGCAATTTCAATGTAGTCATGGGTCGTGAACTGGTGAAATAGAACCTACGATCATGCTACCATGGGAGTATAGCAGTTACTATCTCCCCGGTGTGACGGTGATTCAGTGGTCATGTGATACGGTAGAGTCATGCCGATCGTTCTTTAAGGGCACGTGACCTAGCAATTCAATATAAAAAGTCATATTTAATATTGCGAGATATACACAAACACGGGTCATGTATTATTGCTTTATGATCAGCATGCACCAATTGTTGCATTCATAGAATACATGTTGGTTGTACCTCATGAAAAGGGGTGTAGAACGTTGAACAGTTTGTTGTTCATTCGTTTTATTGCCCACCCAGTGAATATTAATTCACTTCTATCATGATTTACTACGAAATTACAATAGATGTCTTAAAGGGTATTCAAAATCAACTGCTAATCAACTGCAACTAATCGACTGCAGCTTTGCAAATTGTAACGCGCATTTTCATTCGCGCACGGTATGCGCATTTTAACAATAACAATGATTTTGATCGGCATGTTCTGATCAACTGCAACTTGCTATCAATTGCAATTTTTGAACAACGCCTCCTTAATCATTATAACAGAGTTATATATATATATACATTAAACAAATATTTGAACCTTGCCAGCATATTATATACACCTTAATGTGGTTTTTGGGGGGTTTTTTGTTTGGAGGTACAGGCGCTGGGACAATAGCAGCACCCTTTGGGGTGGAGATGTGCACTATTACGATGGAGAGATCCACCCTATGGAGCATATCTCTACCCTATGGAGCATATCTCCACCCTATTGGGCATATCTCTACCCTATTGGGCATATCTCTAACCTAAAGGGTACTGTTATCGTACCAACGAGTGCACCCTAAATTCTTAGCATGTACAGAAAGCGATTGATAATGATATATGAATCTACAATTATGGTATTGCCCCCTTTTCCCTCCAATACTGTTGTATTCATCTATATTTCAGAAACTTTGCCAACGTTGCCATTCCATACATAGATTTTCCTTCATGTTGTCTACATATACATATGGCAGGAATTTACTCCTTGGAATGCTTGAGCGCCTAACTGGCTTGCTCGGCAGTTATAGCCAGGGTAATAATATGG
This sequence comes from Temnopleurus reevesii, assembly GCA_036244855.1. NCBI lineage: Eukaryota > Metazoa > Echinodermata > Echinoidea > Temnopleuroida > Temnopleuridae > Temnopleurus > Temnopleurus reevesii. The sequence goes on from BQKZ01001673.1 coordinate 66,709, forward strand.
TACCTAGTATCAAGCACAGCAGAGTATATGCATACAGTGATTGCGCTATATAAATGGACCTATTATTATTATTATTATTTGTTTAGATTTAGTTATTATTTCAGTGTCTTTGATATTTTCAATGGTTATTTCTACTGGTTTTCTCATTTGATATTCATGAAAATTCCCACGTTCAACTTGCCTGGTAATGAGGCTAAATGCGAACAATGTATGTTTCGGAAAATAGGTATCGTCGTATTGAATCCATCATTCTCATTGACACCATTTTCAAAAGGAAACGTTTTTCACACTATAGATTTTCTTCACTCTATAGATTTTCTTCACTCATCCAATTCTCAAAGCAATTTTTGAGGTGAATTCTAAGCATGTCGAACGCTCATAACAATCAAAGATATCATCCAATATCAGAATGATCCATAGACATTGTAAAAATAGACTCGAAAGGGGAAAAAGATCATTACTATTGCTAACACGTGACTCGACTTGGCTCGCGTGGTAGACTCGAAATACAGACCTAATCTGTATACTTTGTTTTGTGGCGCCGATTAAATAGGAACAAATGCGTCCGGAACTAACTCTAGCACAGCTGCTGAAAAAGACATATTTAACACGATATAAACTATTTTCGAAAAATAAAGTCGAACACCATTTCAATGGTTCTTTCTAATGCTATTCAAATCTTAACCGGCTTGTCATTGTTTTGTCTGCACAGTTCTATTCACGGCGAACGGATCTATTCTCCTTCAACCGACTTTATTTTTCGAAAATAGTTTATATCATATTATTACCTAATTTTTGGTTAAAACCAGCTTTTAGTTCTCATTGTAGTTTTATATTTCAGACGTAACTCATGTTCGTTGTAGACGGGAAATATACCATGAATACGAAATAAACTATTTCTGAAAAGTTAAGTGGGCCACAGACAATAGAGCCGTACGCCATGTATTCAACTGTGCGGACACAACAATCGCAAGCCAGTTCCGATTTGAATAGAATTAGAAAGGACCATTCAATTTGCATTCGACTTAATTTTTCGAAAATATCTTATGTCGTGTTCACATATCGTGTCTGCATTTGTAGACTAACATGGAGTCTTATATCATCTGAAGATGAACCACTAGCCTTCTCCCCCATGTTCGCTGGAGTAAATTGAATTAGAATAGCTTACCATCAACATAATTGAACTGGGTCTGCGAACACATGCATAAAATATTTAAACGTCAAATAGAACTAACTTGGCTGTTCATTCCTTTACGTGATTCAATGTGTGTCATAAAAAGTGATGAATCAATTGTAATGATATTTGTAAGAATGAAAATTTGATTCGTCTTATGACGCATTATGGTTGTTTCATGCTCTACTAAACGGAGAGACAGCAAAAAGACTGAGAACATGAAAGCAATTTAAAAGGTCATTAAAAAGGGTCTTAAATTGATTTTTACCGGTATTATGATTACACAGACCACTTGTGCGCTTTGAAACACCTGTATAAAGCGCCTTATAAATGTAATTATTATTATTATTATTATCATTATCATTATTATTAAATGCTAAATCTTAAATTCCGTCTCAATATGCTGAATATTTTAGTGTGCACATATAGCTGCAGGTGAAAATGTTAGCCTTCAAAACCAACGTTTAGTAAGTCAAAAAGGTATTACATATTTCCTCCGTAGACACACTTTATATGAATTGCGATTTGTTAGGACTCTAGATTAAACGTTCGTAGATATTCTCTATGTTTGCATTTTTTTGTTGGTTTTCCATCCTTTTGAATGAAATCAAATATAGCAGACAGCTTGATTTTATTTATGTACAGTGTTCTTAGTACCAACATGTGTGTTAGTTATACAAATAAAATAAAGAGTCATGATTGCCAGTAATTTGCATTTTTATCACAATTTGCGTTTTGAAATTAAATTCTCACCGTTAAATCACAAAAGTTGGATTTTCTCTGTCAGTTTTTATTTGAGACACCCTTACCTTTGAATAGAGATGTTTTTATTGAATGGCAAACACCTGCAAATGTGTTCGGTGTAGATGTAGTGAATATCGTCATAGATTCATTGACAAATACACACTCCTGAGCCCTGTAACATACAGCTTTCCAATCAATCGCACGATTGATATCAGTCGTAAGTCTACGGGAAACCATGAACTTAAGATCTGCGATTGATCGCAAACGATTTGATGTTACAGGCCCCATGATAAAAATGCCCGCGTTTTGATGACTCGGAGAAAGCTATTTGTCTTAAAGATTGACATTTATTCAATTTAGCAAGAAAAAAGGAATGAAATGAGGCGAGAAAAATATTCAGTATGCCTGCCATTCATGAATTTTCTTAATAGTATTCTAGGCTTGGAAAATTATTACAAAAATAGAATTTGACATGTTCTTCTCCTTTCTATGCACTGCAATATGGAGCATGCGAATGTGTTTTTGTTTGTTATGAACATATCATTAACAACAGGACACAAACCATTCCGCAAAAGTACATGCGAAATCATGTTTTAATTAAATGTTTAATTAGATTTGTATAGTAAAATCATTATAAACGCTAACGAACAATATTTTTACTGAAATACTAATATTACAACGACGCATCATTTATCAGCAATTCTAGTGTCGTGTCGTAGTTTGAAATGGTTTATTAAAAAGATAATATCGTTTGGTTTTATGAATTTTCCTGTTTATCAATCAATCAATGATTTTGCACGTAACTTTTGCGCAATAGTTTGTGGTACATTGTTAAGTATAATTTATGTTCATAAAAAAACTAAACACATTCGCAAGGTCCATATATTTCTTCCTAAGCAATCCCTCCAGATGTGCCTTGTGCTAAAACCCAAGCATAATTCAAAATGGCTTAATCTGCTATCATTTTGAGATAAGTCTAAAACATACCATTCTGTTAATTTTATAATTCAATATCGATTCTTATTCAAGGATTCCATTTTCACTTTCTTTCACTTTATTTCACTTGTAATCTATATCCGCATTCAATTTCGATTGGCAGGATTCCAGCTCAGTTAACAAAAAAAAAAGGAAGGTACTAATTATACACCACGCATCCAGCTACATTCAATAATATAATATCAAGTTCACATTATTATGTAATTATGTTGTCCATATCCCTCAATGTTCTGCACACATCATAAATAACACGAAAACTTCTGTCTCAATAAATGAATTAAATGTGCTGCTCGGTGCTCAACATCATCAGATATCAGATAATGTCATGAAGCGTATTAATATCAATTTGTCTGTAATCATAATTGGAAGCCCGTGCTGTTAATATCATCCCTGTCATGATCTGTTTAATAAAGAGAGACAAGCAAATTAGATCCTGCATCATAATCGTGCACTGCCATCGTGGATTTAGGCTTAGTTCTAATGCTTTTTAAACAGTCGAATTTGTCAAATGCTTTAATCGATGATCCGTGCATTTTTCAAGCCTAAACACATCATTTAGGGGAGATTTAATAGTGAGTCAATGGCTACATTTTTTACGCTATTAAGTGGCCTGATTAGGATGTCATGTCTTTATTTTATTTGTTTAGTAATTATTCATGTTTTCATCATTTCATTTTGTCGCTATTAAAAGCAACGACAAATGTTTGCTTTTAAATTGGTGAAAGGACTACCTAATGTACGTGAAGTCAAGATTCTAATGAAAAGTATGAAATGATCATTTCCAATTGGGTATACAGTGAAAAAAGTGTGGCGTTATAAATTAAGCTGATATAGTTTGATATAGATACTAGGGTGATGTTGAAATATGCATGGATAACACCATCGGTTTTACCTTAAACCAGTACCAGGGCCCCGTAACATAAAGGTTTGCGATTAATTGTTAATCTGATATCAATCGTAAGTCTATGGCAAACCATGTACTAAAAATTGATCGCAAAATTGAATAGCGATTAATCGCAAACCTTTATGTTACGGGGCCCAGGTAAATTTAACGCCAGTAATTTTGCATTGCATTAACGCACAAAAATTGAGCTCTCATGTGAAAACATAATATCTGAGTGAAAAAGGACATACTTTATTTCATACTTTACTCCAACATAATTAATTTTTAATGATACAGCTTTAACATGCTTGTTTCAAACAGCCTTTGAATTTTGATCATGAAAATGGTCACGTGATCAGAAATTTTCTCGAGGAGTACCTCATAGAGCAAAGTGCTGCAATTGTCATAATGGACCGGTGTAAATTCGACAGAAAATGAAATAATAAAACAAGATATGGATATCATAAAAGAGTCTTGAAGACTTTCAACCTCTCTCGCGCGAAACGTCATCTTAACCGTTCGTAAAATTGGCGGGAGAAATGCGAGGTTTTGGCGGTATAAATCATCGCAGGAGTCGGGAACCCATGTAATTAAGGAGAGAGCCCTGAGACAGAGGTATAAACAAACAGAGTTGAGGAGCTTGTCAGTGTAGATAGACTGATAGGGATGGCTGGAAGAGGGCAAGGTGATCCCGGGGNGGTCAACCATGACCACTAATCATATTCAATGTTCAGAAACGGAAGCGATGTCGTGTCTTGGTTCGGAATCTCACCTTTTTTTCTTCTTATTCTTTTTTCTTGGTAGGGAGGGGGTATATAAACGTTTCTGCGCGGAGATCCAGAATTTGGTTGTGTTTCATAAAGCTGTGCGTAGATCTACGCACGGCTGTTCGAACGACTGGTTATCCTTTCTCACACTCAGTGACAAAACCAGGCGATGGATTGCACCGAAGAAATGATCACCAGTCGTTCGCACAGTCGTGTGTAGATGTACGCACAGCTTTATGAAACACGGCCCTTGTCAAGAAAGATTTTGATTTGATTTGATTTTATTCGTCATAATGCAAGAAAAATACATTGACAAGGATATCCCATGAAAGCCGAAGGCTTATTTCCAATGGGGTCCTTGATGGATTCCTTGATGAATTCCCCCTTTAAGTCACCATGCCTATAAAGTGCTAAGTATGGACATGGAAGCCATATGTTCAATTCTTCAAGACTAGTCAATGGTTGACGATGACTGATTAACTCTCGTTTAAATTTACGACGACATAACACTTTAACAGAAACCAGTTTAACATGAGTTAGTTTAATAGAGATGTGAACGGGGCGAGCGGTCATGAAAGTGGACTTCCAAACTGGTTTAGAAATTCAAAGATATGTCCGATTGTCGGTGAGTCCGGGGTACCAGGAGATTATGACAGGCGGTGAATTTGGTCCACCTTACTTTAAACAAAAGGACAGGTAAATAACAATACTTATCACATAACAATCATAATCAATTGCAGATTACGCATTTCGGAGGGGAAGATATTCTTAAGGAATAGATAATAAAATGTGTGTGACTTTATGCACTTGTTTCGGGTTGTGAAAGGTTTAGCCGGTTTTGTTTCTGCGCTCACTGTACTTTTAATTGAAATGGCGTTTATGAACCGCCTAATCAACCACAAATCGAAACAAGAGCATGAGATCCCATATGTGACAATATATTGCATACTTAAAGCCTGCTTCACACCTTTGCGTTTTTAGCCTGCCTAGGTCTAGCATTTTTGGAAATTAAAAACGCTTCCTTGACGGACAGTATACGCCGATCAGACGGTGGACTGACGTTCGGCTTGCGCTCAACGAACATACGACGAGCGTCAGTCCACCGCATGACCTGCGTCTTTGTGCGTTAAGGGAGCGTTTTTAACTTCCAAAAACGCTGGGCCGACGCAGGCTTAATTCGCAAAGGTGTACCGCAGGCTTTAAAGTAAGGTGGACAAAATACACTGCAGGACACAATCCACTGCAGGACACAATCCGCTGGTACACCAATGACTCCAACCGGTACCGAGCGGCTCTATAACGCAATGACTCGCGCTTGAATTCCCTGTTCAGTGGCCGTCAAATCGCCCTGATACAATTTGTCAAGGAGAATTTTCCGGTGCACCCGTCAAAAATAATGCGCCACCGAGTCAGGGGAGAGTAACCGTCTAGCATTAGGGATGTACAGAGGGGGAAAGGAAAGATCAGATGAAGGGTCGAATGTGTTAAATTATAAGACGAAAGAGGTAGTAGTAGTAGTAGTAGTAGTAGTAGTAATAGTAGTAGTGTAGTGGTTCTGACTCTCGCCTTTCAGGCAGAATTCCGCGGTTCGAGTCCTACCCAGGGCGTTAATTTCCTTCAGCAAGAAATTCATCCACACTGTGCTGCACTCAACCTAGGTGAAAAATGGGTACCAGGCAGGAATTTATTCCTTGGAATGCTTGAGCGCCTAACTGGCTTCCTCGGAAGTTATAGCCAGTGTAATAATATGGTACCTAGTATCAAGCGCAGTAGAGTATATGCATATAGTGATTGCGCTATATAAATGGACCTATTATTATTATTATTATTAGTAGTAGTAGTAGTAGTAGTAGCAGTGGTGGTGGTGGTGGTTGTGGTGGTGGTGGTTGTGGTAGTATTAATAGTAGCAATATAGAGTCTGAGGAACCGGGGGCTGAGGGGGCCTGCCCCACCCCATATTTTTGACAAGTGTGTGTGTGTGTATGTGTGCCCGCAATCTCGAAATCATTCCGCCCCTCCTGCAGTAGTAGTTGTTGTTGTCGTTGTTGTTGATATAATTATTTTTGTTGAAGCAGGAGTAGTAGAAGAAAGAGGAAGAAGGAAAATGACATAAGTTAAGTTAAACGACCAAGAATAAGAAAATAAAGCAAGAAGGAGAAGAGGAGAAGGAATAGTACACGAAAAAGTAATACAAACCAACACTGAACGATGATGATGATGATGATGATGATGATTGAGAGGATGAGGAGGAAGAAGAAATAGAAGGAGGAGAAGAAAATGAAGAAGAAGAATAAGAAGAGGGGGAGGAGACAAAGTGGACAGAAAAAAACAAGGGGGTTGGGACCTTCAAAAGAAAAAATACGAAAAAGAAAGAACAGTGGTATATAGTTTAAAGGAGATGGGTGTTATAAGGACTAAAGGACATGGTCGAGAGGTTAATAAAAGAATAGACAGAGGGGATAAGGAGATAAGAAAGACAGAAAGAGACAAAAGAAGATTTGAAAGAAGCCGGTTATCCTGGTATTGCGGCACGTGTGGACGTAAATTTGATATTCATATTTGATGATCTGTATCATTGAAGCCTCAATGACTATCGCCCTCCATGGGGAGTATAGCACAGGCGCGAACGGTGTATAATTTTCACTATACTTATTACGAATCTTCATAATCAGATTTTGGTTGAGATGGAGACTTTAAAAAATTGAGTTTTTCGATTCAATGATGAGGGTAATCGTGCCTGTAAGTGGGTGATAATGGATCGCTTGCTTCAAGCAAAATGCGGTCGAGATTGACGGGGTCAAAGGTCAAGTTGATTGATGCGTTTTTAAGGAGGGATGGAATTCACAATGAGGGATAAAGTCAGTGTCCGGTTATTGATATCCATGCCATGTATCATAATTGATATACTATGAAATTCAAATTATGGTTTGTCGTATGTGAATGTCAAGATCATTATGATGTTTTTTAAAGGAATAATAAGAAAGATATGGGACGTTTTAGATATTTAACATGCTAGATATGAGGGGTACTTTAAAGAAAGAGAAGGGAGTTGCGAGACAAAGAGAAACAATGGATTAACATTGAATAATTGTTGATTCAAAATTTGATGTAGGTCAAACAGTTAGGGTTGAAATGAAATGAATAGAGAGAAAGAGAAAGAGAGGGAGAGAGAGAGTGAAATTAAAAAGAAGAAAGGAAATAGACAGAAAGAGAGCAGCGGAGATGGAGTGGAATACTAGTATATCATCCGATATTCGGTCGGGAAAATTTCTCTCCCTTATATGCGCATACTGCGGCAGATTCAATAAACAGTTTCATCAGTGTATATACATTTCAGTGTATAATTTGGACATCCCAGGATTCTCGATGATTATTATTTTTTCTGGCTGTCTGTTGGAATCAAATTTTAATTGTCCCTGGGTCTCGCTGGCATGCATATTACATGTAATGCATTTACAAATGCCATTGACGAACTAATCCAATAATCATCGCTCGTGTTAATATCTAAAGGTAACAGTTATTAAGACGAAGGATAAAATTGAAATATTGAATGTATTCTGACAGTCTGACAGAGAGGGTATTGGTAATTTGGGAGTCATATTTTATCATGTTTCTTTATGCATGAGACAGTAACCACAGGCAATTTTCAGGCCTGAGAACAGATTACCACCAAGTCATTTTATTATCATAATGGATTCTTTTCTTCATATTTTTGTCATTTTTAAACCGATCATTGAAATACGATCTACTTTAAATAGTATGCGTAAAAACGTTCAAACCATACTGTATATCTAATTATTTGTGTTTTTATATGTTGCAAAGATACTGCTTTCGTTTCTACGACTAAATTTGTGTGCATGCGTTCGCAATCGATTCAATAATTCAAAAATCAAATAGAAATTAGTTTGAACTTGAATGAGATGCTCTCGATGGACGAACGAATTATCTTCCTACACAGAACGGCACGCGTGGGACCAGGCTGAATGAAATGAGATTCGATTTGTTATTTGAATAGTACATATTGATATATCAATCATCTGAGTCTAATAATTGTTAACGTTTAACGGAAGCTGCCATGGCCAAACGTGTTTAGGGCTCTAGAACTGATGATTAGTTCCTAGCTTGTTATAATGAAACCTGTGGTAGAAGTGGGAATGGTGGCACGGTGGCCGGGTTGTGGGTGTGATACAGTAGTGATGTGATGATGCCAGTTACCACCCACGGGTATCTGTCCGGTCAAAATGGCGTCAAAACGTTACTGATTGAATTTGAATGCATGGTCCAAAAGATATGCATTAGATCAAAAAATATCCCTTCATTAATCTCTTTCTAGATTTCGATTAGCTTGAAGGCACAAGAATGATGTTAGCATTCTGAAAATACTAAATGTTCACTCAATAGCGAGTTGAATTTGAGTGCCTTCGAATATTTTTTCATTCGTTTTCTAGAAATGTAAACCACGTGATTACTTCGATGATATGTGGGATTATGGACACCACTACAAAATGTGTGAAATAAACGTAATAACTGTTTTAAAAGATATCCCATTAATACAGATTCACTCGTTTATCATATAGTGCAAATTATCGCTCATGGTTTATTTTCTTCTTTTTTTATAGCGAGAGAGTGGGAGAGAGAGATGAGGAAAAGATAACCTAACAGATAATCGTGTCGAGCTTGTTTGCATTCATGACTTTCACGATGATTCAAACTTTCCAAAAAGTTTTGATGCGAGCCACTAATTTGTGCATAATTCTAAACTTATATTTGCTCTTTTCATTTTGACTTTCCATAGTTTGTCTCCAGCACCCGTCAACATGTCTCTCATTCTGACGAGAGAATTAATTCGTCTGGGATAAAGTCGTCCATGTTTCAAATTATCGTTCATTGATTATAATTTAAGATTGAATTGAGGAGAAAAAAATGAAAATTATACATTAGTTGGGATTTGAGACGGTTTAACAATCAATTGTATCTTTATTTTCTGGATTCTCCACCATGTATTGTGTATCTGCAATATAATTAACAAGTAACTATTATAACCGTTTTACATATTTGCGATATTTAAATTGATTGAAAACAATTTTGATTAGCATACCATCAGTTGAGATTGTAGACGATTTACTAATCAACGGTATGTCTACTTTGCAAGGTTCTCCACCATGTTTCAGTCAACTGCAATGCGTTTTATCGTTACTCAATTAACGGTTTTATGATTTTTCTTTTTCTTTTCACATGATCCGCCTGTTTCTGGTTGTTTCACGCTCTTCATTCATCAATCTGACCAATGTTCATATTTTTTGCCTCATCATGTTACACATATACAGGTAAGTGACGTCATCAATTCATTTTGTATTCTTTGAAAATGTAATAAACATGTTAAACTTTACATTTGAAAATGAACATCGAAATGAATGGTTTCATATCGAACCAAGGGCCTGTAACATAAAAGATGCAATTGAACTTACAATAAATATTTATCGTAAGTCTATGGCAAAATGTGTATCAAAGAGATGCAATTAATTGCAAGATTAATTGCATCTCTTTTATGTTACAGGCCCCAAATCTGGTAAGTACCAATTTAATCCAAATGTGACATCGTAAAGGCATTTCCATTACTGTTTCTCCTGTTTTTTTTACAAGGCCAGTCTTGGTTCTGCCGAGTAAGATTCGACTCAGTGTCAGTTTTAATCAACTTTTTTTCTGAATTAAAAGTAATCATAGGTAACGAGTCATTTTTATTCGAAGCTATGTGACATCAACTAAGAATTGACATGATATGGGCTGGAAGAAGAAAACCTCCAGATTAGTCACTTTGACTAAGATGAAATTTATTTATAGGTGATGCATTTTCCATATTCACTGCATCAAATTTGCTCAATAAAGACCAACAGATTTTAATGAAACGATTGTACGGTCTGGAGAATGAGCTCAGAGGAACAAGTAAATACGATAATTTGTATGATGCAATTTCAATGTAGTCATGGGTCGTGAACTTGTGAAATAAAACCTAAGATCATGCTGTCATGGGAGTATAGCAGTTACTATCTCCCCGGTGTGACGGTGATTCAGTGGTCATGTGATACGGTAGAGTCATGCCGATCGTTCTTTAAGGGCACGTGACCTAGCAATTCAATATAAAAAGTCATATTTAATATTGCGAGATATACACAAACACGGGTCATGTATTATTGCTTTATGATCAGCATGCACCAATTGTTGCATTCATAGAATACATGTTGGTTGTACCTCATAAAAAAGGGGTGTAGAACGTTGAACAGTTTGTTGTTCATTCGGTCTTGCATTGCCCATCCAGTGAATATTAATTCACTACTATCATGATTTACTACGAAATTACAATAGATGTCTTAAAGGGTATTCAAAATCAACTGCTAATCAACTGCAACTAATCGACTGCAGCTTTGCAAATTGTAACGCGCATTTTCATTCGCGCACGGTATGCGCATTTTAACAATAACAATGATTTTGATCGGCATGTTCTGATCAACTGCAACTTGCTATCAATTGCAATTTTTGAACAACGCCTCCTTAATCATTATAACAGAGTTATATATATATATACATTAAACAAATATTTGAACCTTGCCAGCATATTATATACACCTTAATGTGGTTTTTGGGGGGTTTTTTGTTTGGAGGTACAGGCGCTGGGACAATAGCAGCACCCTTTGGGGTGGAGATGTGCACTATTACGATGGAGAGATCCACCCTATGGAGCATATCTCTACCCTATGGAGCATATCTCCACCCTATTGGGCATATCTCTACCCTATTGGGCATATCTCTAACCTAAAGGGTACTGTTATCGTACCAACGAGTGCACCCTAAATTCTTAGCATGTACAGAAAGCGATTGATAATGATATATGAATCTACAATTATGGTATTGCCCCCTTTTCCCTCCAATACTGTTGTATTCATCTATATTTCAGAAACTTTGCCAACGTTGCCATTCCATACATAGATTTTCCTTCATGTTGTCTACATATACATATGGCAGGAATTTACTCCTTGGAATGCTTGAGCGCCTAACTGGCTTGCTCGGCAGTTATAGCCAGGGTAATAATATGGTACCTAGTATCAAGCACAGCAGAGTATATGCATACAGTGATTGCGCTATATAAATGGACCTATTATTATTATTATTATTTGTTTAGATTTAGTTATTATTTCAGTGTCTTTGATATTTTCAATGGTTATTTCTACTGGTTTTCTCATTTGATATTCATGAAAATTCCCGCGTTCAACTCGCCTGGTAATGAGGCTAAATGCGAACAATGTATGTTTCGGAAAATAGGTATCGTCGTATTGAATCCATCATTCTCATTGACACCATTTTCAAAGGGAAACGTTCTTCACACTATACGTGTAGTTCTTTTGCACACATCCAATTCTCAACGCAATGGGTAAATTCTAAGCATGTCGGACGCTCATTACAATCAAAGATATCATCCAATATCAGAATGATCCATAGACATTGTAAAAATAGACTCGAAAGGGGAAAAAGATCATTACTATTGCTAACACGTGACTCGACTTGGCTCGCGTGGTAGACTCGAAATACAGACCTTATCTGGATACTTTGTTTAGTGGTGCCGACTAAATAGGAGCAAATGCGTCCGTAATGAACTCTAGCACAGCTGCTAAAAAGACATATTTAACACGATATAAACTATTTTCGAAAAATAAAGTCGAACACCATTTCAATGGTTCTTTCTAATGCTATTCAAATCTTAACCGGCTTGTCATTGTTTTGTCTGCACAGTTCTATTCACGGCGAACGGATCTATTCTCCTTCAACCGACTTTATTTTTCGAAAATAGTTTATATCATATTATTACCTAATTTTTGGTTAAAACCAGATTTTAGATCTCATTGTAGTTTTATATTTCAGACGTAACTCATGTTCGTTGTAGACGGGAAATATACCATGAATACGAAATAAACTATTTCTGAAAAGTTAAGTGGGCCACAGACAATAGAGCCGTACGCCATGTATTCAACTGTGCGGACACAACAATCGCAAGCCAGTTCCGATTTGAATAGAATTAGAAAGGACCATTCAATTTGCATTCGACTTAATTTTTCGAAAATATCTTATGTCGTGTTCACATATCGTGTCTGCATTTGTAGACTAACATGGAGTCTTATATCATCTGAAGATGAACCACTAGCCTTCTCCCCCATGTTCGCTGGAGTAAATTGAATTAGAATAGCTTACCATCAACATAATTGAACTGGGTCTGCGAACACATGCATAAAATATTTAAACGTCAAATAGAACTAACTTGGCTGTTCATTCCTTTACGTGATTCATTGTGTGTCATAAAAAGTGATGAATCAATTGTAATGATATTTGTAAGAATGAAAATTTGATTCGTCTTATGACGCATTATGGTTTGTTTCATGCTCTACTAAACGGAGAGACAGCAAAAAGACTGAGAACATGAAAGCAATTTAAAAGGTCATTAAAAAGGGTCTTAAATTGATTTTTACCGGTATTATGATTACACAGACCACTTGTGCGCTTTGAAACACCTGTATAAAGCGCCTTATAAATGTAATTATTATTATTATTATTATCATTATCATTATTATTAAATGCTAAATCTTAAATTCCGTCTCAATATGCTGAATATTTTAGTGTGCACATATAGCTGCAGGTGAAAATGTTAGCCTTCAAAACCAACGTTTAGTAAGTCAAAAAGGTATTACATATTTCCTCCGTAGACACACTTTATATGAATTGCGATTTGTTAGGACTCTAGATTAAACGTTCGTAGATATTCTCTATGTTTGCATTTTTTTGTTGGTTTTCCATCCTTTTGAATGAAATCAAATATAGCAGACAGCTTGATTTTATTTATGTACAGTGTTCTTAGTACCAACATGTGTGTTAGTTATACAAATAAAATAAAGAGTCATGATTGCCAGTAATTTGCATTTTTATCACAATTTGCGTTTTGAAATTAAATTCTCACCGTTAAATCACAAAAGTTGGATTTTCTCTGTCAGTTTTTATTTGAGACACCCTTACCTTTGAATAGGGATGTTTTTATTGAATGGCAAACACCTGCAAATGTGTTCGGTGTAGATGTAGTGAATATCGTCATAGATTCATTGACAAATACACACTCCTGAGCCCTGTAACATACAGCTTTCCAATCAATCGCACGATTGATATCAGTCGTAAGTCTACGGGAAACCATGAACTTAAGATCTGCGATTGATCGCAAACGATTTGATGTTACAGGCCCCATGATAAAAATGCCCGCGTTTTGATGACTCGGAGAAAGCTATTTGTCTTAAAGATTGACATTTATTCAATTTAGCAAGAAAAAAGGAATGAAATGAGGCGAGAAAAATATTCAGTATGCCTGCCATTCATGAATTTTCTTAATAGTATTCTAGGCTTGGAAAATTATTACAAAAATAGAATTTGACATGTTCTTCTCCTTTCTATGCACTGCAATATGGAGCATGCGAATGTGTTTTTGTTTGTTATGAACATATCATTAACAACAGGACACAAACCATTCCGCAAAAGTACATGCGAAATCATGTTTTAATTAAATGTTTAATTAGATTTGTATAGTAAAATCATTATAAACGCTAACGAACAATATTTTTACTGAAATACTAATATTACAACGACGCATCATTTATCAGCAATTCTAGTGTCGTGTCGTAGTTTGAAATGGTTTATTAAAAAGATAATATCGTTTGGTTTTATGAATTTTCCTGTTTATCAATCAATCAATGATTTTGCACGTAACTTTTGCGCAATAGTTTGTGGTACATTGTTAAGTATAATTTATGTTCATAAAAAAACTAAACACATTCGCAAGGTCCATATATTTCTTCCTAAGCAATCCCTCCAGATGTGCCTTGTGCTAAAACCCAAGCATAATTCAAAATGGCTGATTCTGCTATCATTTTGAAATAAGTCCAAAGCATACCATTCTGTTAATTTTATAATCCAATAGCAATTCTTGATCAAGGATTTCATTTTCACTTTCTTTCACATCATGACATGTAATTTGTATTCACAATCAATTTCGATTGGCAGGATTCCAGCTCAGTTAACATGACAAAAAAGTACTAATTATAGAGCACGCATCCAGCTACATTCAATAATATAATATCAAGTTCACATTATTATGTAATTATGTTGTCCATATCCCTCAATGTTCTGCACACATCATAAATAACACGAAAACTTCTGTCTCAATAAATGAATTAAATGTGCTGCTCGGTGCTCAACATCATCAGATATCAGATAATGTCATGAAGCGTATTAATATCAATTTGTCTGTGCTCTTAATTGGAAGCCCGTGCTGTTAATATCATCCCTGTCATGATCTGTTTAATAAAGAGAGACAAGCAAATTAGATCCTGCATCATAATCGTGCACTGCCATCGTGGATTTAGGCTTAGTTTTAATGCTTTTCAAACAGTCGAATTGGTCATGTACTTTAATCGATGATCCGTGCATTTTTCAAGCCTAAACACATCATTTAGGGGAGATTTAATAGTGAGTCAATGGCTACATTTTTTACGCTATTAAGTGGCCTGATTAGGATGTCATGTCTTTATTTTATTTGTTTAGTAATTATTCATGTTTTCGTCATTTCATTTTGTCGCTATTAAAAGCAACGACAAATGTTTGCTTTTAAATTATTAAAAGGGCTACCTAATGTAGATGAATGAAATCGAGATTCAAATGAAAAGTATGAAATGATCATTTCCAATTGGGTATACAGTGAAAAAAGTGTGGCGTTATAAATTAAGCTGATATAGTTTGATATAGATACTAGGGTGATGTTGAAATATGCATGGATAACACCATCGGTTTTACCTTAAACCAGTACCAGGGCCCCGTAACATAAAGGTTTGCGATTAATTGTTAATCTGATATCAATCGTAAGTCTATGGCAAACCATGTACTAAAAATTGATCGCAAAATTGAATAGCGATTAATCGCAAACCTTTATGTTACGGGGCCCAGGTAAATTTAACGCCAGTAATTTTGCATTGCATTAACGCACAAAAATTGAGCTCTCATGTGAAAACATAATATCTGAGTGAAAAAGGACATACTTTATTTCATACTTTACTCCAACATAATTAATTTTTAATGATACAGCTTTAACATGCTTGTTTCAAACAGCCTTTGAATTTTGATCATGAAAATGGTCACGTGATCAGAAATTTTCTCGAGGAGTACCTCATAGAGCAAAGTGCTGCAATTGTCATAATGGACCGGTGTAAATTCGACAGAAAATGAAATAATAAAACAAGATATGGATATCATAAAAGAGTCTTGAAGACTTTCAACCTCTCTCGCGCGAAACGTCATCTTAACCGTTCGTAAAATTGGCGGGAGAAATGCGAGGTTTTGGCGGTATAAATCATCGCAGGAGTCGGGAACCCATGTAATTAAGGAGAGAGCCCTGAGACAGAGGTATAAACAAACAGAGTTGAGGAGCTTGTCAGTGTAGATAGACTGATAGGGATGGCTGGAAGAGGGCAAGGTGATCCCGGGGCGGAGGCGGGTGAAATGGGACTGAGGATGGTCTCCTATTACCCTGGTAAAGGAGGGTGTGGAATCAAGCTTAAATCCTCCCAAAAGGGTGAAAAATGAGTATACATTGTATGTTTCCATGCCCGAATCCAATAAACCGGGGTAATAATAGCTCTATGACATTGCAGGGCCCGGTTGGAGAACATTTCAGACAACTGAAGTGGCTACCATGGGGAAATAAAAGGGGGCAGTTCCCCTTTGTCCACTCGCGTCCATTTTCCACTTTTTATTGGACAACCTTAGGTGTTTCTTGACCACTGATTCAGTCCCAACAACTGCCCCATGCCATCTAAGTCCTAAATTGGTTCCACATGTGCTATGTGCGTATCTGCAGTAGATATGAACACATTAGAATACAATTACAATATCATTATGTGCACTAATGAAAGCAACGTTGTCAAAACGACTGCATGCTTAGTCAGTTTTGTAAAATTAGTCAATCATTCATGCATATTAACTATATGCTTGTAAGGGAAGAATGTAATTCGGTCACAAAAGAATTAAATGATGATATTAAAAATGCAACCTGCGCGCTATTCAAGTAGACACCAATATTAGCTTAACCGTTATTGAAATTTATTCGACTAGTAACCCTTTCGTGCAGGCATTGTAACTTCTGTATGTTTTAAAAGTGTCAATTGATTTGAACAATAATTTATGAAATCATCATGCTTCAATAACAACAAAAAAAGAGTAAGCGGCAAGGAAGCTCTCTTGAAATATCGGTGCAATATTCAAAATTACTCTAAATTTAAAATAAAAGAAAGCAAGGAAGCTCTCTTGAAATAACGGTGCAATATTCCAAATTATTCGAAATTTAAAGAAAGCTCATAAAAGAGAGAAAAAAATCAGTGAGGTGCGGAAACATATAGACGGCTCCCATTCACGTCACAATGTATCACGCTTACTAACATTTATCGTGATTTATTATCATCATGATACACCATGCGTGCTGTAAACAAATGACAAGATCAGATATTAGGTTTATCTCTGTCATGGCACCCAAGGCATCATATATCTTCAAGACCCGACCAAATTAAGTGGATTTGTAAACTGAGGCCAGAGATTAAGAGTGACGGTAATATTTCTGGTCGAAGAGTTCAGTTATGGTGGTCTTAAAATGAAACGGTAAATATCGCGCGGCTTCATTATCGTCTAAAAAACTTGTAACGGTATTGTTAGCGTTCTCTTTTCATCAAATCACGACAAGTATATAAGATGTGTAAAGAGGAAACTCTGTTTACTTAAGTTCAGATAGTGCTCCTAAAAGTTGTGTCTTCAATTAGAATGTCATTTATGGGAAAATATCTTTAAGCTTGCTCTATGTGGCCACATCATGACAAGAAAAAATGATAATTTAGCTACCGTCAGATTCTTTAGACCTTAATTTTCACAAATCTCGTGTTATAATAATGTGCAATTTTAGATATGGCGCTGAAAGTATGAACTACTCTGTTACTGAATATTTATGGTTTATATACAATATAAATCACATTAATGCTCAAGCAATCAGCGCATTGTTGTGTAACGCAAAATGTAAAATCTTTCCCAGGGCGTAATATAATTTTATATCCCATATGAATTCCCAACTCCATTCAGAAACATCTATAGAAAAACACACACATAGCTTGTAACTGCAATATGAGAATGACAAAAAGGGAAAATCGAAAATATCCTTGATCCTAAAGGTCATTTTTCTTCTTTTTTTCTGACTTGCGGCATTATCAGAACAAAGCCTTACAGACCATCAAACATTTCGGACGTGACATTTTGTCGCCAAGCATTCCGCAGAAAATATCCCGAATTATGATTGAATATTACTATCTTGATTCTTCTTGACGAGACAAAATTGTTGTGCCCTTGTAGCATCAAGGTAGTAAATTTTAGGTTCGCATTAGGCCGTCTCCTTTTCCCGCGCTTTTTTTCCCGCGTTTTTTTTCAAGAGTTGATGTATGGGAGCATATAAGATGAACGTTCGTTTGGTGATGTCATCGTGACCAGGATGACTGGATTACGGTACTGGATTTAGCTGAGATTTAGGTCAATGAGATATGTTTCCGACTTAAAGCCGGAGAGGGGACAGCACTTGTCTTACAGACAGTCGAATTGTAGAAGGTCAAATACACAACTCTACCAATAAAATAACCTTGTGTCAGCAAGTGCTTCTTGCAACCGGGTTAACTCCGCTTTGCGCTGAAATACTTGATAACACCACTAAAGAGTGGATTACAAATGATGCCTCCTTAATTTTTCCCTTATTTTATTCTTGATTTTAGAAAGGAAGAAAGAGGTGGGGTACTGATTTCATATAAAGAGGGCTGCTCACACAGTGAAATATAATCTCTCAAGAAGGAAGTTCATGAAGAAAAATCGACAAAGAGAAACTAATAAAGTCACTTTATCGTTTAATACACCCATCCTCTCCCTCCAAATTAGTCTTCGTAAAGCTCAGAATAGCGCCTCATTCAGGATGTATAAGATGTATAAAGAGGGGGTTGTCTGACAGAACGTTTCCTGTTCTTCGAGGCAAACATAAAGGCATATATCAGCGTACATACACAGTTGAATATCTGTCACAACGGGTGTGGTGTTTATCACGGAGATGCACTCTGAATCATTTAAGCATTTCTTATATCTTGCCTTTATCATAACGAAAATGATGAATTGCTATGGATGAAACGGATTGGTGGTCCACAGTACTGAATCGACTAAAATGAAGCAAAATATTCGTTAAAAAGAAAAATGGTAAAAAGAATAAGGTAAGAAAGTCGCGAGGAAATAGTTGTTTAACTACAACACTTAATTCAAGCAGCGGTGCAAATTGATGACATTCTTGAAAAACGTCATTGCTGGGTTTTGAAACGGTAATCGTCACAAACATGAGAGCCATTACCAACGATGTGCTTTTTTTTTGGGG
>BQKZ01001673.1:90039-103333 GCA_036244855.1 Temnopleurus reevesii
GCATCGCCAATAGCAAGATGATGATAGTAATATGATTGTGACGTATACATGACGTCATCTTGGGTAAATGTGGACTTATTCACACAAAACGGAAAGGCTTTATGCATGGTCCATACACCCTTCCGTTTATGGTGTTACCTGTTTGACGATATTTTACCCATAATTTTTAGAGGCTTATTTCCACAATGTGACGTTTCCAAAATGCTGTTCAGCTACTTAATCATAGAGCCCCAAAAAAGTAAATTTCTTATTCTCATATTTTTCCCAATAAGGACCATTATAGTGTTACATAAATGTTTAAGTTAACTTTTAGTTTAAGTGGATTTTGTTTAGGCTTCGGTCAGATTTTGGATGATTTCATTTCCAACATCTATCTCTGAGGATCATATTTTTCATTTCAACATTACGAATACCATTTTATCTTATCGCCGATTCAAAATATTCTGTTTTCATGCTCACGTCCGTAATAAATGTATACCCTTACAATTCTACGAATAAAATAATGAAAGATGCAATTGTGCTTAATCCCCTAATCCCCATATATTTGCAAATTTCATATGTTTCACATTAGGTAGTTTCTTATATTTAAAAAAAGAGGATCAAGTTAGCAAATTTAAGATATCATTTCTTGTTATAGTTCAAATGGATTTTGCATTTGCCGAGCATCAGAAATCTAGTGAATGCAAAATGTAGATCCATGTAATATTGTCAAAATCTCGACTAAGTTTACTCAGAGTATCTTTTGCGAAAGAGGTGTGCTCTTCGTGTCACGTTGCAGAGAAGATATACACAAGGCAAACTTGTTGAGCACAGGCTTATCATCTTTTATTTCTAACGGAGTGTTCTAACGGCGGTGATTTAGAATAGTGAGCCGCGACGCCATGCACTATAACTCGCGTAAAGCTCATCGTAATTAAAGCTAACCCGCATTAACTCCGAAAACTTCGAAATACATACCGTGAACAAGCAAATTGTTTTTAAAAAATTGGAGCACGTTCACAATATTTACTTGATCGTAGTAGGCTTACTGAGGTTGAATTGATGATAAACTCTCAATCGCACACAGCTCGTCTTATAATAGGGTAGTCATATTATTTAAATTTCGAGGGTTGAAAATCAATCTTAAAATCATAGTTAGGGACCAATCCAAATTGGATTGGAATTTCCAAACAAATAGATTGACTTTGGAATCCTAGGATTTCCGAGAGCAAGGATCTCTTTGTATGGGACTCGCACAAGTACAGCAGTTATATAAACTCAAATTTTCCTCGCTCATCACTCAGATCATGAGCAGCGGGTTGGGTTTAAGATTGGTAAATTTCGCACGAGTTCCGACGAGTTAGAGCTCGAGCAGTTCGTGTTCAACTCGTCCCTTTATAATGCCATCGTGAGAACACTGCTTTAATATCGTGGAAATATTGAAGAGAATTTGAATGGATGGACACGAGCTTGCGTGAGGTTTATGCAAACAAGCCAGAGCACTTGACAAAGCGAGAGCGGATAATTGCGGAACCGCTTGAATGACTATCCTAATACTGACTAAATCTAGATGATCATGTGTGTATTTGACAGCCAGTCTCAGCTTTCAGAATGTTTTAGATTTTTGAAGCACAAATTTAACTTAACTCGTTAAATATTGGAGAAAAATTGTGCACAGAACCTATTAAAAAAGTCAATGGGTTAATGTGTATCTATACATTATTTCTATTCTATATAATATCAACCGATGGGCATTCTAACATAATATTATTTATATTTTTACGAATTAATTTTTATCAAATATTATTTTGGGAAAGATTTGCTGAATTGATTAATTGCTTTGTGATTAAGCAACAGCAGGTGTAAAATCACTTATAATATCCAGGCAGAATCGCATGAATCAGCCCATTGGCACATTTTAATTCCTCCCTTCATCTGTCCAGGGAAGATCCCTGATCTGTCCAATATTAAATGAATTACCGTACTTTGTATTAAGCAAAGGAGAAAATAAATCCCCTTCTGAATAATCTAATAGAATTGTTTGTTCCTTTCAAATTTTTAAGTGCCCACTTTATCACACCCTCAAAAAAAGAGATACGCCCAAGCGTATAACAGGAAAATACACGTATATATCGATAAAAGAATAATAAACAATGCGAACCGTCCAAACTAAAATCAAATCATTAAGTCATTGAGAAATTTTGCGTACCACATAGTCTACATATTCATCTTATAGGTAGTACATTCAGCACTCTGACTCTGATGTACATGTCAAATAAATATCAAATAAATAAAAAAAAAACATATTATTTTTTGGTTGGTGTTAATTCAGGGGATCAATTCGTCCGTGTTTTCACGAAGCGACGGGAGCCAAAGAGCATTGATACATGAAGACAAAGTAATCCCGACAGAGCACCACTTCAATGGGCATCCTGTCGAACAACGTGTTAATTCTACAGAAGAACACGTTTCAATGGATTTGAATCTCATTGTGTGTAACAAAACCCTCTGGCTCCCGTCACTTCGTGAAAACACGGACGACTCTCACCAGAACTTCTGATACATGACCGAGTCTCGTGTCTTAGACTAGGCATCCAGCTATCACAGATCGTCTGTATTTGCTAGCGGCTACAAGAAAGATACTCCTGCCATGTTTTGAAACAAAAATCGAGAAAAACGTCCTATTTGTTCATCACACTAAAATGTGTGTTCACAGGCACTGGATTCTCTGCGAACGAGCCTGCCTCGCCTAAGCCAATAGAATTCACTGTCTTCTCTCACTATTTGACGTGGGCATGACCAGGAATTTGTGGAAATTGATGAAGGGGTTAATAGTATATTCCTTAAAATCATGTTCTATTTTTGTTCATTTTGGTTCATTTCAGCTGTATATTAATAGTAATACTGTAAAGGAGAATAATTTGTAGCTGTAGAAAGCAGACATTTATTTCCCTTTTTCACAGACATAATCAATGCAAAATAACATGACAAAGTAGTAAAATCAAAGGAGACGAGTACCCTGAAAACATAGCTTGAGTTGGAAACGCCTTAATAAGAATAAACAAGATGGTGAAAGAAAAAAAACCTGTTTGGAAGATGGAAGCTGTAATAGTATAAGTAAAAGAAGAAGCAGTAGCAGTAACAGTGCTATCAGAAGTAGTATTAGTAGTAATTGTAGTAGTAGCAGTGGTAGTAGTAGTAGTAGTAGTAGTAGTATTTTTGTGGTGTTGTTGGTGTTGGTGGTGGTGTTGGTTTTGGTGGTGGTGGTGATAGTTGTGATGGTGGTGACGTTATATAATAGTATCACGAAAAAAAACCCAAAACTTTTTTATGAGAAAATGTTTCAAAGTGTATGTTCTTCATTTTCAACGAAGATATTAATTCGAACAATTCTAACATTAAAAAATGTTTCTTTTTATTTTTGCAAAAACAATTGATATGATTTTCCATTCATTGAAAAATTCGAAAGAAGAGCCTGCTTCCTAGTTTTGCCTTCTTCGAACTTTATCCAATATCTTGTCAAGCTGAGAAGTTTTCCGTAAATAAAAAAATTGTGAGCACTCTCGCAGTGAAGTGTGAAATAAGACAGTCCGCCCTCCAGCTATGAAGTATGATCACAGCATGATAAATTTTTTTCCCAGCTTTCTGAATTTATCTATGGTGTCTCTAACATGACAAACAGTCATATGAAATAATATTTTTCGTGCTTTAATTGCCTTCATTTCTCCGTTCAATAAATGTTTGGACACAATGTGACAAGCACAATCGACAATAGATTATCTGCTGAGTGAAATTATGTGTCAACTTCGGTCAAAAAACCCAGACATGTCTTACATTTTTTTTAACGGAAAGATGAACTTTGGATGAATTTACTTTCGTTTTCAAATTTATTTGAAAATACTTTGCAGTCAACAAGCTAAATTCAACGTTCCTTATCAGTTGCATAACTGACAATTACACAATCACGAAATATTAAAATGTAAATGAGTAATTTCATAACATTTCTTACAAGTGCCCTTCTGGCGCTAAAATAACGGTTTTTAACATTCCTTGACACGTAAAAGTGCTTAACGTGATGAACTTATGTCTCTGATGTTGAACTTACATGTACATATTGGTGTTGCACATTATGAATATGACCATCGATTTGGGCGTTAGATTTACACCTCTGTTTTTTGCAAAGCACTATAAATTATAGCTAGTGTGAACGCTCCCCTGTCCTTCGCTTTTATTCGGCGCGTGGGAGAGACGTTAACGATTTGTGTAAACGGTGTTGAAACGCGATGCTCCGAAATGAGTGCGTTGTTATGGCAAACTATACCCCTTCTGTCAATAAAACCCGATACATAGTCCCATTCAAGCACACTCCTGATGTAGAGCTGACCCTGTGGTAGTATGAGAGTTAAGATAGAACGAACTAGCGATGGAATCCGCTGAGGTATCAATACTTCTTGTAATAGGAAGAAATTTGTAATCGATGAAGATATTTTCCCCGCCTTTTTCATCTTCCCGCTTGTTTGTCGACGTACCGTTCCCACTGCTCGAGTATTGAAGAGAAACATTAAAAAATACCGGTGCTTCGGTAAAAAACAGTTTCTGTACAATGGAGGCGTCGTGGTGTTGTGGTTCTGACTCTCGCCTTTCAACGAGAGAGTCGTAGGTTCAAATCCCACCCATGGAGTTAATTTCCATCAGCAAGAAATTGATCAACATTGTGCTGCACTCAACCCAGATGAGATGAATGGGTACCTGGTAGGAATTTATTCCCTGAAAAAGCTTATGCGCCTAATGGCGCCACTGCTAAAGCCAGGATAATAATGCTGTATTTGTAGAGCGCTTAGGGTACCCTCATGAAGAATTGATAAGCACTATATAAAAGCCGTACATCATCATTATTACTATTATAGTTGTTTTAAAGGCAGACGTTTACGTTCATCTTAGCTGGGACGAATGTGGTATAATGTAAATAAGTTTGTTTCTGAAGTAAAATTGACGAGTGTAGTGTAATGTGAATAATTTTGTTTTTGAAGGAAAATTAATAACGCCAAGGAGGATTTAAAACTGTTGGAAGACGAGCGTCAATACCATCATATACACCGGTACGCGTTCGCACTTTAAAACTTTAACAATAGACTTAAATACAAAAACATAAACAAAATCATCAGAAAAACGATGCAAGTCATTGACAATGACGCAAAGACTTCGTTTCTCATCAGAAGATATGCCCAATGAACTAATGATTTTCCAATTCTTTCTTTTCTTCACATGTGTGTTCGCCTGCGATCGCTTTCAATTTGCTGGTCTCAATTCCTCTTATCTCCATCTTACTCGCTCTCTACAGGTAAGTGACTATATTTGTATTATTATGGAGGTTTCGACTTCATTTGTCACAGTCACAATCACAGTCTACTGGACGTAGTACGTCACAGTCTTACGTGTCTTCGTATTGCTACGTGCTCAACTACCCGTGACGTAACAATAAGCAGACGCGAAAAAGTATGACGTACTACTTCCGGTCGACGTACCCTTCGTCACAGTTGACTGAAATCGAAAACACCACATTGATAACAATAATTGATATACAGTTGAGGACCTGTGTGGTAGGTTACCTATCGCCATCCCCCCCCCCCTCTCATCCCGCCTGTCAAAATAAACACTAATTGAATATGGATTATCTTTTTAAGGGAGGGAGGGGGGTCCGGTATATAACATTTACAGGCAATTAAAAAAAACTCGCTATATTGCAGCTGGCCTATTTGGTTAGCTTGCGAATAAGAATCGGCATAATCCAAATATTCCATGCGTGAGTGCGCGCACACACAAGAAAAGAAATATCACTTTTCAAAAGTCTTTTGTGGAATAGCATGAACGAAGCGTTTATGGGTTATGGAACAAATAAATTCCAAATTCCAATTGTGTAGCCGCACCTGCAGAAAGATGAGTAAAAGAAAATAAAGTTGAACGAAAAGACAGGTACTTGTAAAATGTACTTGAGTTAATGAGGATAAGAATCAAGATGAATCGATCCAGATTGATACCTAAAGAGTGTCGACCATTAGCAGATGTGTACATAAAACATCAAAGTTGACGTATGATGCTCGCATTCCGTGTGTCATTCTGTGCAAGTGCATTTTAAAGGGGAACTTCACCCAGACATAGATGTGCTCTATGTCGCTGGAGAAAAATATTATGATCAAACTAAGAAAATTTGAGCAAAATCTGACAATCCGATCAAAAGTTATGAATCATCAAAATTTTAATTTCTAACCCTGATGGGCTCCTTAAATTGGCATCCTACCTGCACAAAATGGCTGCCAACATGGAGAACTGTCCATTCACTTTGTACACATAATTTTGCATTTTCTTAATTTTCTAGAAAAGAAGACAAAGCTTTACTTCTGTCTTCAAATATGATATATACATTATGATTCTGCATGCATTGGGGATTAATCTTGTTGATTTCTTATCTACTTTTCTGTAAAAGGAACAAAATGTGGAATTCATAACTTTTGAATGGATTGTTGGATTTTGCTCAAATTTTCACAGTTTGATCATTGTATTTTTCTCCACCCACTGAAAGAACATCAATGTCTGGGTGAAGTTCCCCTATAAGGTGGATTTTAAGTATGATCAACAACAGGGCACCAGAACAGTGAAGTATTTGATCTGGGCGATGTTTCATCAAATTAAGAAAGAGACGACTTTTAGTAAGACTGGTATCGCTTCTTGTTCTAAATAATTGAAAAATCTTACAAGTATTCAGCACCTGGGCTTATACCAGTCGTTCTTATATATATATTTGTTTTATCTTGGTGTAACACCGCCTAGGGGCCTATAACATAAAAGAGATTGCGACCAGTTGAAAAATATGTAGTACATAATTTCCCACAAATGATCGATTGGGCATTTTTATGTTAAAGGTCCCATGTCATGTAATTTGCGTTCGTGACCTTGGACACAAACTGTTGTTTTTTTTTTGTTTTATAAATGATACAAAAAAGGTTAACAAAAATTAAGTGGTTTCAAAATATCTTGGTCATATATACACTATTCGTGTGATCAAATGTACTTATATCAGCCAAATGCACGTGTTAGATAATGTCATTTGAAAGAAATATAAAAAATTTCATCAAAACAGTTGCCTTAGTTGTGATAAGACGATGATTCCGTACAAATGATAGGAAGTTCACGAAGTTCATGAGGTTGATGCATGAAATCTTTTCGAGGAATGTGTGGGTGTTTAAGAGTGACGTTATGATCTTCCTTTGCCCAAGGACCAATCATTCGAGCCCATGTCTACCCACAGCCATCGATACATCTCTTAATTGCCTGCTATTAACTCGTGTTTGCTTCTGGCACTGTCGCTTTGCGGCCACCATCCCTCTCCCGAGTGCGCGCGCTTTTCATGCTCGAAATTGCACTGCTACTTTCTACCAACAAAGTGATTAGGTAAACTCCAAACCTTTCAGTGAAATCAAACAAAGTCTTGTCAATGCACACAAACCCGTCGATAGCGCGGATCATAACTCATTCCCATTTTTTGATTTGTTGATTGTTCTATATCCAGAGAAATTATACCTCGCTCAATCGGGTTATCACGATGAGGGATATAATGGGGCGAACAAAAATGAGATAAGGCGCATATTTGCATAATTTTATGGTAATGTATTTACTTAATACGTATGAATTCATGACTCGGAAGTACCGCTTTTCTGTAATTTTTCATTTCTCGTTATCTTTTATTCTTATTCTATAAATCCAATCTAGTGTAATTGCGTATATGTGATTATGTGGGTATAGTTTGTATTGCAATCACACATTTTAAATGATTTTCCAAAGATAATCATCAAATTAAGGTGTAAACGGCAATATAAGGGGATGATGTTTGGTTATTTTGATTTGTACGTGTAATATGTTCACATCTAAAGTAGATCGTTTGTGTGTTATTGATCTATCGTTGATGGCGTTTTGCATAAATCCATTAGCATAATAAAAGCCGATGATTTAGAAAATTAATTTCTACAACATGGCGTATTTAACCTATTTTAGTGTTGTTTGACAGGCGAGTGCCGAATGGGCAGAAGAGGCGAGTACCCCCCCCCCCCCCCGTAATAAAAAAAAACGGGCTGTAAATCATTTTCTTGATGCATGATATAAACCTTGTGGGTTTTACATGGATTTTATTCCTAGCTATGGGGTTCGAATCTCACCAATGATTCAGCCTATATATATATGCTATTTTCATTTGTACTGCATTACAGCACAAAAACATGAATTGGAAAAGATAAGGTACTGTAATAATCCAAGACAATTGAAGAAAATTCCATGAAAATGGGCGCTCAATAACCATTTACCGTATAAGCTTACAACAAAAAATATCATGCGTGGGACAGTTGACTGACACTTCTCCTTAAAATAGTAACGGAGTATGCTCCTTAGATAAGCATGATAACCCAGATCAAGAACATCTTAAGTTTACTATATATCTCAGGCAAGGACATGTCTGAGGTGTGTACGACCTGTTTTTCATCTTTATTTACTTTGATGTCTGATTGGTATGTAAATAGATTAGAATGTAGATATCCTTGCAGTTGCAGTTGGATCCATTGTGGTATTCTCTCATGTTAATTATACATTGTTGCAGACAGTGTCTCGAGCGCGCATCCAAGCGCAATACAATGAAATTAAGGTTTTTAGACGAACACGTGCCCTTGAGATGAAAATGTATGTAATGAAAGTATACCTGTATGTAGACAGACACTTTTCAAGATGTGCTATGTGATTAGTGATGCCTCATTTTGATGATTTTAGAGTGTGCTTCCGCTTTCAAGTTTGCTTTCGCATCGGGAAAGTTTTGAGGCAAGTATGAAAAAATGTAACTAATTTGTAGCAAGTAAAAGTGATTTGATTAAGAAAAAACACAATTATCAGTCAGCAGTAGTTGTATGGAATGAACGCAAGAATCATATAGGTCAGCACAAACACATGTACATATACAATTCCGCCAACACATCCATACACGCACACACACATATACACACGCACGCACAAGCACACACGAGCGCGCGTGGTCAAACTTTCTTTTCCAATTCATAACTTTGTATGCATGGCAAACAATTATCGTGATTATTGCAAATATTTATCTTCTTATCACCCTTTAATTCAACTCTCTCTCTCTCCCTCAGGTTTTTTTCCTTACCTCTCCCCTATCTCATCTTCTCTCTCTCTCTCTTTCTCCATCTCCCCCTCTCCCCCCCTCTCTCTATCTATCTATCTCTCTCCGTATCTCCTCCTCTCTCTCTCATCTTTTATGCATGTCTCTCTCTTTGTCCTCCTCTCCCCCCCCCCTCCTCTCTCTCTCTCTCTCTCTTCTCTCTCTCTTTCTTTCTCTATTTTTCCTTTCTTCCTCTCTTTCTTTCTCACTCTTTCTTTTTCATTCAGTCTCCCTTGATTTACCTCTCTCTCTCTCTCTCTTTCTCTCTCTACTTCTGTCTGTCTCCATTTCTATGTTCTCCAGTCTCCCACCCACCTGTTTCCGATCCCTTATCTCTTACCAATCGTTGCAAATATGATTGCAGGAGAAGAGAACCCAGGAGCACCCCCATCAAATTGCTTCACTCGCTCCCTCATCACGAAGTCTCAACAAAAGATTGGATTGTCTATTTGTTAATGATACCTATCTCTACACGCAATATTCTACAAGTTTGGTCCCCTCTACACTACAAAAACGTTAGGTTTTAAAATTCAACACCAACTGGAATAGACATAGGTCCACACCAGAAATATGTTATAACACCCATTTGGAATCAGTGTAATATATTATTAATCACCTACTGGTGTTGCTTAAGCTCTGAAAAAAAAACACCAGTCGGTATTTA
Organism: Temnopleurus reevesii; assembly: GCA_036244855.1. NCBI lineage: Eukaryota > Metazoa > Echinodermata > Echinoidea > Temnopleuroida > Temnopleuridae > Temnopleurus > Temnopleurus reevesii. The sequence goes on from BQKZ01001673.1 coordinate 99,897, forward strand.
GATTTATTGGTTTGAATCCAAACAGGTGTTATTTTAACACTTTTTTTGGTGTGGACCTATATTGATTCCGGCTAGTTCTAAATTTAACACCAGAGTTTTTGCAGTGTAGAATTTAATGGGATTTTTATATTGCTGCATTTCTTGTGTTCAGAAATAAGTGTTACATGGTAGTAACATTGTGTGTCCGAGGAAAAGTATCGAACCGTTTTATCATTTTCTATCCACACTGACGAAGTCATTGTTTGGTACCCCTTTATCCAGTGCAATAGTCTTTTAGATCGATCGATAGAGAGAAAGATAGATAGATAGATAGATAGATAGATGAATTTTGTTTATCTATTTTATTTGTTTATAAACAAGGAATAAATCTAATATTCAGCATTGAATTATATTCTTGAATACTTTATTATCCAGATTTAGTACGATAATTAGGACCTGACTAGAATATAATTCATATAGTATTTTCCATTTAGTAAATGACGCAATATTCTATGTCCTTCTAATGATTTATTATGATTATAAACAAGGGATGGATATAATAGAGAAATAGACAGATAGATGACTCTGCCCAATACACATAGAAATCACAAATGTTGACAAGCTAAAAGTAGGCCAACGTCAAAGCCTTGCATTTCTCCTCCTACAAAACATTCAGAGATATCATTGCGCATTTATTGCCAGCACAACCGCCATCAATTCCCCATTATATGATTATGATCAGTAATTGCCATGTAAATAGTTTTACAAATTGGTCATATCAATGGATACTTCGGGGTCATTCTTAGGTCGGTAATACACCATAGAGCATGATATTAATGAAAATGAAACATTTGATCCTTTACAGCAAATGGACAAAAATCATTTAAATCGATATCCCCCTATACAAGGGAAAAACCACCTCTCATGACTGTGAACTGGTGAATGGTGAAATCCCCTTTCCCCCTTTTTTCTTTTTCCTTTGCACCTTCACTTTTTTTTCCTGATTGTACCTTTCCAGGTGAAGGCTTCTGAATGAATTATATTTTTCGATTTCATTTTGCAAAGTGCTTTTTGATGCAAGAAAGTGATGTCCTACAAGTATTACTCGTGTTTTGGGTATCATAAATCGAAATGATTCGAAGTGATTTCATCCCTGAAGTGAAACTCATATTGACCAGACGTTTCGATTAGGGTAAGGCGAGTTTTAAACAAGAATAGGACATAGGGGACTTCCTATAACGTAAATTCATGAATAGACAGAAAGATTTATAAAAACTATGGGGAGTTCCTTTAGGAAACTATACAAAAGACTATAAAAGGAAAAAACGATATTAACTATTTCTTAAAAGTTAAGTCCGCCACAGACAATAGAACCGTACGCCATGTATTCAACTGTGCGGACACAACAATTGCAAACCGGTTCCGATTTGAATAGCATTACAAAGGACCATTGAATTTGCGTTCGACTTGAATTTTCGAAAATAGTTTATATCGTGTTAAAATACGATTGTTTATTGCACTGCCCATTTTGACTACTTTGCTGGATCTACTGGATTCCCAATGTAAGTCTAGCTGTCAGTAAACTAGTTTAGTAGAGAGTCTGCTTTTTAATACCCATCTGTATTCGTTGATCATTCCTCGGTGTTTCATTTATCTTATCCATTTATATGTTTTATTTCAATAAGATAACTTGATGGCATGTACTTTTCATCTTATTTAAATTTTCCATATGATTATCATGATTATGATAAGATATTTAGGGGTGTTGTTCAAAATCAACTGCAAATCAACTGCAACTTGCGATCAATTGCAACTTTTGAACAACACCACCTTAGATGTATACGTTCAAATCGTTTGCATTTGTTTCATTTCTTAACTATTCAAACCAATATCACTAAATGAAATGAATAACTACTCAATAAAACGAAGCGTGAAATTCATTTCATCCGTTTACATTTCATTAACCTATTGCATTTAGCACATCACCACCCAGAAGTATCGTTACGATAGCAACACGTGGAAGTTATACAAAACCAATGAACGTGATATATCCCTAAAGCGAACCATTTGATTTAATTATCTCTCACACTTTCCATTCGTTCAGATTTTTCCCGCCCGCCTTTTTTTTTAATTCACATCTCGTCTCATTTCGAGTAACGCTCTCCAGTTCGGATATAGGCTATGCCTTACATAGCCTCGAGCTGTGTATATCGGTTCTCTATCAATCTCTAGTCGGCTGGTGCCGGCAGCGGTAGAGGGCAGAGGTCCGCACTTGTCAAGGCCTGTAGATATTTTGATGTCTGAAGAGAGAAAGCCTTAGAGAAAGACAGGGAGAGGGGACGAATACGACAGAAATTTAGTATTGGTGAAGGGAAACTTGTATTCTGCTGAATACGTGGAGAGTGAAAAAACGTATTGGGGATAAAAATATACGCGTAGAATATGGAGAAAGAGTGGGAATATTGAGCGAGATAAACATAAGGAGATATTGGAGAAAGGGCGTGTGATAAAGCTAGAAGAAAAATGAATCCCACATAAAACATTCTGTATTTTACCCTAAAAGAGCACCCCCTCCATTCTTCCTCTCTACCAGTCTCCTTCTCGCACATTGACACACACACACACACACACACACACCTATAAAGATACACAAACACACACAGTCTATCTTATGCACACACACACACACACACACACACATACATTATGGAATTCGGAATTTATTCATTCGAACATCATCGACATATACAGTCAACATTTTGTTCTTAATACATTTTTTCATATAAATTGTGTTAAGTTTCTTTATTTTTCAAACACACAAACAAACATATTTTTTTTCTTTGACACACAAGCAATAATACTTTTTCGTTCACACACAAATTCACTTAAAACATATTACACACTTGTCCACATGTTCACACTCTTACAGCCACCCTCTCTCACACATAATGTACATGCTATATCTTACAGACAAGCAAACTATATCTATACAAAAAGGGCAAGAAGATGAAAAGAAAAAGAAGAAGAGGAGGCACAATAAGAAGAAGTAGAGGAAGGAGAAGAAGGAGAAGAAGATGAGGAAGAAGAAGAAGAAGAAGAAGAAGAAGAAGAAGAAGAATGAGGAGGGGGAAGAGGAAGAGAAGGAGGTGAAGGAGAGGGAGGTGAAGGAGAAGCAGAAAGAGACAAGAAGAGGAAGAAGAACAAGAGGAAGAGAAGAGGAGGAAGAGGAGAGAACGGTAAGACTGAATGCACCATCCACCATCCATGACTTGAGTCTTGATCCCTGAATCCCTTTTTAGCTATTCGTCTAGTGATAATTTCTAGGCCAATATTTTGGCGCAATTGTTATCCTCTGATCTTAGTGGGTTTTTTTTCGAAAAGGGCTTGATAAATGCTATCATATGACGTTTTTCATGTGCGCACCCGGAATTTTGATACCCGGAAAGGGGGGGGGGGGG
>BQKZ01001674.1:14392-30730 GCA_036244855.1 Temnopleurus reevesii
CTCGTACATCTAGTCCAACAGCAAGAGTCTATCCTATCAGATAACATCGCTCAAATCAAAGAACTCGAAACTTATATTGAGAAGTTATTACTACGTGTGATGGTGGAATCACCGGATTTACTAGATATGAATCGTCCCATAAAATTCTAGCTCTATTTTATCTACTTTGCTTGAAACAGCAAGAGTCTATTTCATCAGATGACAGCTCAGATATTAGAGAACTTGCAATTGATATCGAGAAACTTTTATTACGAGTTATGGTCGAGTCGCCAGATCTACTAGAAATGAATCATCCAATGAAATACTAGCTCTATTTTGTCTACTTCGCATGACTGTGAATGTGTAATAGTCCAACAGTAAAAGCCCTATTTCATCAGGTAACATCTAAATCCTTGAATCTACTAGTTATGAATCGTCCAATCATATACCAGCTCTATTTCTTCTGCTTCACTCGAAACAGCAAGAGTCGATTTCATCAGATGACAGCTCAGATAAGAGAACTTGCAATTGATATCAAGAAACTTTTATTGCGAGTTATAGTCGAGTCACCAGATCTACTAGATATGAATCGTCCGATAAAGTTCTAGTGCTATTTTATCTACTTTGCTTGAAAAAGCAAGAGTCTATTTCAACAGATGACAGCTCAGATAAGAGAAATTGCAATTGATATCGAGAAACCTTAATTGCGAGTTATGGTCGAGTCGCAAGATCTACTAGTTATGAATCGTCCCATACAATTCTAGCGCTATTTTATCTACTTTGTTTGAAACAGCAAGAGTCTATTTCTATCAGGTAACAGCTCAGATAAGAGAACTTGCAATTGATATCGAGAAACTTTAATTGCGAGTTATGGTCGAGTCGCAAGATCTACTAGATATGAATCGTCCCATACAATTCTAGCGCTATTTTATCTACTTTGCTTGAAACATCAAGAGTCTATTTCATCAGATGACAGCTCAGATAAGAGAAATTTCAATCTTATACTGAGAAGTTAGTACTACCTGTGACGGTCGAGTCGCCAGATTTATTATATATGAATCGTCCCATAAAATTCTAGTGCTATTCTATCTACTTTGCTTGAATCAGCAAGAGTCTATTTCATCAGATGACAGCTCAGATAAGAGAACTTGCAATTGATATCAAGAAACTTTTAGTGGGAGTTATTATAGTCGAGTCACCAGATCTACTAGATATGAATCGTCCAATGAAATACTAGCTCTATTTCCTCCGCCTCTTTGGAAACAGCAAGAGTCTATTTTATCGGATGACATCGCTCCAAAGAACTGGAAGCTTAAATTGAGAGGTTATTACGACGTGTGATAGTGGAGTTGCCGGATCTTTTAATAATGAATCGTCCAATCAGATACTCTCCTCAATTGTGATGGTGTTTATAATCCAACAGTTCAAGTCTTATTTCATCAGGTAACAGCTTAATTCATGGAAATTGAATCTTATATCGAGAAACATTTATTACGAGTTATGGTGGGGTCGCGGGATCTACTAGTTATGGTGGGGTCGCCGGATCTACTACTTATGAATCGTCCAATGAAATGGTAGCTGCATTCTGTCTACGTTGATCGTACCTGAAGGAGTCTATTTCACCATAGTAAAGGTGCTGGAGTCTTTCCGAAAACACCTTGGACTACCTAATGTGCCTGTTTATGAGCTGATTTGAAAGAAAAATAGGATTTATGATGTTTATCAGTACCTTTGACTTTTTCTGGTTTGTTTATGCCTGCATTACAATTTTAAACTGACCATTGCCGATTGAATTAGATATATTGGATGAGAGCTTAGAATTGTAATAGCCAATCACTTTTAGCAGAAGGGACAAATGATTTTGGATAAAGTTAACAAATTTGACAAGCATTCACTATAGCTAGGTACGTAGAAAAGAAATTCCCTTTCCTGTTATTCTGCAGAGAAATGTCGATGAATTGGGGATATACTAATTGTTTTCATGAAGCTATTCCGAAGGCTTGTATGAAGTTGTTTACTTTGTCCATAATCCTTTGTCCCCACACAGTGTGTTTATACACGTAATATAAATATAAACTTTTAAGTTGATTTGGGCTGTATTGAGGTGTTGGCCCACTGTTGTTGTTACCAAACTGTGTTTATCAATCAGTCGCCACTGTAAACAAAGCATGAGTTAATGTGTACCTCCTTATGCAAATTATGCACATTTATTCTATCAATTTGGTCAAGATAGATGAATACGTTTTCTAAAAATACATGTTACAGATTCAGTACATCAATATTTGTAAGTGAAAATACTTTATGTATATTTACTCCATCTAGCATTTTCAGAGCCAGATAATTCGCTGATAGTTATATCCATCATTTGACAGCGCCAAATCATCACAATACCTATAGGGGAATGCATTTTCCAGAAGTACATCTAAAAGTTTCAGTACATCAATTTGTAAGTGAAAATACTCTGTTTATTTGTTTGTTTGTTTTATTTTCGTCATAAAAGATAACACAACAAATACAAATTAAAAAAATGGAAATATACACAACATACAAAAGAAAGTAAAGATTATATATACATCTTAAGATAACACATTACAAGAATTACTCGATTAAAAAAAACATGGCAAGCAGCAAAATTATAACATATATATGAATAAAAGAAGTTAAAAGAAAGAGAGCGGAGAGAGACGGCTGGACAGCCCAATATCAGCTGCACTGCAAACAAGTGCAGCTGGTCTTCCTTGGGGGCCAGAAACAGACAAATGAGCTGAAGATATACTCCATCTAGCATTTTCTGAGCCAGATTATTGCTGATAGTTAATGACATCAAATAGTTGAATACAAGCCTTAAGGCCACTGCACACTACGCAAATTTTAGTCGTAAGACCAATTTTGCGAATGCTGAGACTTCATTAAGTATCAAATATCAAGTATCTCCCCATGACACGATGTATGACACCATCTTTTAGTATTTGCAAAATTGGTCTTGAGGTCTTCAGACTAAATGTTGTGTAGTGTATGGTTTCCTTAGAACCTGAATGATTCATTCAAATTAAAAAATGTAATTTGTTTATCATGAAGTCTATTTTTAAGGACAGAAAACTCTCATTGTGTCCTTATAATGTGCCTTAAGGCCACCGCACACTACACGACTTTTAGTCGTACGACCTTCAGTATTTTTGCAAATACTGAAACACGGTCGTGATACGTTTTTATGGCGATTTACTTGATCTTTGATAATTAGTAAAGCTTAAAGCATCAAGTTCCTCGCCGTAAGACGACGTATTACAGCCGGTGTCAATATTTGCAAAATTGGTCTTAAGGTCGTACGACTAAAAGTCGTGTAGTGTGCGCTGGCCTAAAGAATATTTTTAAGGACAGAAAACTCTCATTGTGTCCTTATAATGTGCCTAAGAATATTTTTGAGGAATGCCAATAATGATGAGGTCAATGAATACCTTGTTAAATTAATGTAATATTCTTGATTAATTGTCCAGATGTGCTGCTATTTGATATTGTATGAATATGATTTTTTTTAATCAATGAATTATTTTTGTGTCAGGTAGATAAATAATTGAAATAATTTAAGATTTATCTAGTTGGTTGATTAGAAGAATTATGCATGTATTGCTTTAATGATATGTTTTGATTTTATTTTTTGAGAGAAAAAAAGTACTGCTTATTTGACAAAACAGTCACTTACACAATGTATCCATATATTTATGTTTCCTTATTTCTGTATTCTCTCTTGTACTATATGTAGCAGTACTATTTGGCTCTGATTGCTGGCACGTTTATTCCTTTTCTTTTTTAAATTATTCTACTTTTTCTGTGTGCTTCAAAATTTTGGCTAATCTATTCCTTTAATATTTAGTCAAGAAATGCTTCAATATTTACTTGTATTTCAATTATGTATTCATAATATTTTTATGAAGCAGTGTTGTTTTCTCTTTTATTTGGCATGATTATCCCTTTCTCCTTTTTTCATTATGCTTTTTTTTCTGTGTATTTCTAAATTTTGGCTGATACATTTCTTTGATGGTAAGACAGTTACTCAAAAATTGCTTCAATATTTACTAGTATTTCAACTCTTTGTATTCACACTATTTTATGAAGCAGTACTGTTTTTTTTAATCTGATATTGGCAGGTTTATCCCTTTTCTTCTCCCTTTTTTAAAATTATTCTACTTTTTCTGTGTACTTCAAAATTTTGGCTACTCTGTACCTTCAATAGTCAAAACAGTCGCTCAAGAAATGTTCAATATTTGCTTGTATTTCAACTCTGTATTCACACTATTTTTATGTAGCAGGACCGTCTTCTCTCATATTGGCATACTTATCCCTTTTCCTTTCTCTTGTATTCTGTTTTTGGGAGGGTATTTCTAAAGGTTGGCTGATATATTTCTTTAATGGTCAAAACAGTCACTCCAAAAATGCTTCTATATTTACTTGTATTTCAACTCTTTGTATTCACACTATTTTTATGTAGCAGGACCATTTTTCTCTGATATTGGCAGGTTTATTCCTTTCTCTTTCTAAATCATCCAACTTTTTCTGTGTATTTCTAAAATATTGGCTGGTCTATTTCTGTAATTGTTAAAACAGTCACTCCAAAAATTTACTTGTGACTTGTATTTCAACTTGTATTCATTCTATTTTTATCTTTATGATAGTAGGCATGAATATTCATTTCCCTCTTTCAAATTATGCTTCTTTTTCTGTGTATTTCTAAATTTTGGCTGATATCTTCCTTTAATAGTCAAAACAGTCGCTCAAGAAATGCTTCAATATTCACTTGTATTTCAACTCTTTGTATTCACACCATTTTTTATGTAGCAGGACCATTTTTTAAATCTGATAATGGCAGGTTTATCCCTTTCCTTTCCTTAATTATTCTACTTTTTCTGTGTACTTCGAAATTTTGGGTAATCTATTCCTTTAATAGTCAAAACAGTTGCTCAAGAAATGCTTCAATATTCACTTGTATTTCAACTCTTTATTCACACTATTGTTATGAAGCTATTCTGTTTTTCAATGATGTCAGCAGGCTTACATGTATCCCTATCCTTTTCTTGATTATTCTACCTTTCTGTGTACTTCTAAAAGTTGGCTGATATATTTATTTAATGGTCAAAACAGTCACTCCAAAAATGCTTCAATATTTGCTTGTATTTCAACTCTGTATTCACACTATTTTTTATGAAGCAGTACTGTTTGTCTATGATATCGGCATGCTTATCCCTATCCCTTTCTTGATAATTCTACCTTTTTGGTTTATTTCTAAAAGTTGGCCGATATATTTCTGTTATCATTAAAACAATCACTCTAAAGGGGTGTTGCTCAAAAGTTGCAATTGATCGCAAGCTGCAGTTGATCGGAACGCGCCAATCAAAATTGTTGTTTTATGCGCGTCTTGTCAGCGGCACATATCATGCGCGAATGCAAATGCGCGTAACAATTTGCAAAGTTGCAGTTGATTTGCAGTTGATTTCGAGCAACACCCCCTAAGAATGCTTCAATATTTATTTGTATTTCAACTCTGTAATCACAATATTTATATGTAGCAGTACTGCTTTCTTCCTGATATATTTCATATTCTATTTTTTATTAGCCCAATGCCTCCTTTACACTGGCACTGTTTTTGCTTTGCAACATGCGGAAAATTAGGGAGTAATACATTCGTTATGGAAGCTTAAAAGTGCTCCAAAAATGCAACTGGTACAACTCGATAAGGCGAGCAAGCGAGAAGGTGCAATAGTGTATATCCAAGTTGCCTTTTTGCTGGACTTTTAAGCCTCCATATCAAATGTGTCACTGCCCACCACTGTGAGCAGAAGGGACAAATGATTTTTGACAAAGTAAACAACTCCATTCTAGCATTCACAATACATGTAGCTTCATGAACACAAAAGAAATTAGCTCCCATGTTCATTGTGCGATGCCTGTTTGATATTCATCCCATGATAAGAGGGAGTGAACTTTCTGTTGTGTGTGTCTAGCCATTGTGTAGGCTTGAATGAAATTGTTTACTTTATCTGAAATCTTTTGTCCCTTGAACATAAAACTAAAAGAAAGTAGCTTCTATTTCCAATGTGTGACACCTGTTCAACATTCACCCCGGAATAAGAGGGAAGACAATTTCTAATGCGTGCATCTAGCTATCTTGAATGTTTGAATGAAGATGTTTACTTTGTCCAAAATCTTTTGTCCCTTCTGCTCACAGTGCACCTCTGAGTTAGCGCAAAGCTTGAATCGGAACAGTGAAAGTCTAGCTTTCCTATTACAATAAAAGGGTTTTACACTTAGAGACAAAACCTTAAGGATTTTTTAAACTATGACAGTCCTATGGAAGCTTATACGTGTAGCATGAAGACTCGAGGCGCCAAGGCAAGTTTGTACCATTCGCCTCACCATCTTCTCGTCCTTGACAAGACGCCTAGGCCACTTTTTTCTTTCATTTTCAAGTCATCTTCTTGCCTTATTGACAAAAATAGGAAGCCCAATCGAGCTGAACTTGCCGTCATGCTGCACTTATAAGCATCCGTTAGACCGTTGTATTTACAGAAACTTGACTGTTTTGGCTCTAAGTGTAGACATGGCTAATGTTGCTTGAATTTTAGGTATTATAATCTAAAGGGTACTCTAAAGAAATGCTTCAAATGATTCAACTGGGTTTAAAGTTGAGGAGAGGAAGCCATAGGGAAACTAATAATATGTGGATATTTTCATATTACCATGGTAACCAATCCAGGCGTTTAGGTATAGTGAAGGGAAGAGGGTATGATGGTAAGAAAAATTTCCAAAATAATTCATTTTATCTATCATTTTCTTCAATGTTAATGGTGATAATAATGATAATGATAATAATAATGATGATAATAATCATCATCATCATCATAATAATAATAATAATAATAATAATAATAATAATAAAAAGGATAATGATGATAATGATGATAATGATGATAATGATAATAATAATTATCATAATGATAATAATAAAAATATCAGTAGTTTTCTTCAATATGACTTATCACCAAATTAAAATGTTTCATTGTTTTATTAGTTATGTTGATAAAGTACACAAATTGGAGGATAGAAGTAAGACATACATGATTACCAAGCAGCCAGTATGTCATCATTGCATATTTCAAACATTTTAAGAAGTTAAGCTTGGACTTGCCAAGTGGAGTTCAGAAAGGCTAACAATTTTGTAAAAGAATAGTTTCCTTCATTATTAAAGTTAAGGAAGGGTTTGTACTTTGTTTTGGGTAATCAATTTCTTTTAATATCACGATTTCCCCCTTTCTCTTATCCATTCTAAGCTACTATTATGCATGAATTCTTTGTTTGATTTCATACTTTTATTGATTTTGGCTTCATTTGCCATTTTTTTTATTCATGTTAATTTGATTCCACTATTCATATGTTGCTGATGATTTTATTTGCATGAATTATGTTTGTAGCTTTTGCATTTGATACTAGAATTTGATATCTTGCTGATGAATTTATTTAAATGCCATATTATTTATATTGAAGACATTATGTACAACTTTTTAGTTGCTTGAACTTTATAATAAGAAGGTTATTTCTTCTCATTTTATGAGATTGTTTTCATTTTTTAAGTCGAATGAATTATTGCTCTATTAGATATTGTTAATTATGATTGTTTAATTTGATGAAATTATTTACTTTAATTTTTATTGAAAAAATGTTTGCTTATTTCATAAGAATTTTGCATGATGAGAAAATCACACAAACACATCTGACACAATAGGAAAAAAATGATTACACAAGTATAGTTCTGAAGTACATGTACATGTAGATGCACTGAAATAGTTACTAGCTTTATTCTCTCATACTATTTATTTGAGTAACATTTAAGTTGATGTTTATCTATGTTTCACAGCTACAGCCCCATTCACATCAAAGCCCCAACTGAACCCTCTCAACACAACTCTTTATTCAGCATCAGTTTACTGTTAACTGAACAAATAGTCGTGTTCAATTGTGTTCGATGAGGGCTTCTTTGTGACTTGGGCCTGGAATTTATTAGAGAACAAATAATTGCAATTGAATAGCTGTAAATAAGTATATGATGAGAATTCATAAGACATTTATACAGTACAAATTCAATGCCAAAGCAAATTTCATGAATGCATTTCAATATTGTTCAAATTTTTCAGGTATACATTGCAAATCAGTACCATAGTGTTTTACATATTACACAATGATTTGAATATTGCTTTCTTTTAAGATCTTTAGTATTATGCTGATTTGTTCATACCTACTTCTGTCTTGCAAGTCAGATTCATAAATTATATGTTGGTAAAAGCCCCTCCACACCTCTGCAAATTTGGGCAGATGAAGGCTGACGAATTAGAAAAATATGGAAGCTTATACGTGTAGCGTAAAAACGAGTTGTTCAACTTGCCAAGGAAGCTTCTATACAGGACAAGAAGGCGAGAGGTTTAAAATCTCGCCTTCGTGCTGCACATATAAGCTTCCATATGTTTTTAATTTGTCAGCCATTGTCGACCTCAATTCGCACAGGTGTGAGCATATTTTTTTTTCTCTTGTTTTTTTTTAATTCTCTTGTCTGGTTTAAGAGAAAACCCGTTATTCTGGCTAAAACATTCATGGATTATGTCATTTTGATTTATTCATTGATTGCTAGTTGTTAGATCTTGTATTATAGATCTATTTGAATCTGCAGCCTGGTCTAATAGGATTTCAGAGTAAAAATGTCTTTGATTATTGGGGTTTTGCGAGAAAACTGCGATCAATTGCAATTGCAGTTAATTGACAAGCGCTAATCAAATTCCTTTTTTCATGTGCATCATGTTCATTTAAGAAGCACACATCTTGCACAAATCAAAATTTGTGTTGCAATTTGCAAGTGATTTGCAGTACAGTTGATTTTGCAATTAATTGCTGCTTTTGAGCAACACCTACTATGTCTGATTTTAAGTCCAGTCCAGACACCTTTGGTTGCAATTTGTAAAACAACGCCTATTATTATTCATTCTTTTTGAATTTGCAATTGATTGCAAATTCCAAGCAACACCTTCTATGTCTGATAAGTCCAGTGTTGATACTTTTTGATGCAATTTGTGAAACAATTCCTATCATCATCAATTATTTATGTTATGGGTTTTTAATATTCAACCATATATGCACCGTGAGCAGAAGGACAAAGGATTTTGGACCAAGTAAACAACTTCATTCAAACATTCACAATATTTAGATTCACACGAAACAGATTTCTGTTGCTCTAATGCTGGGGAGAAATATCAATCAGGCTTCATACAATGGTGGAGGTGTCGTGGTGTAGTGGTTCTGACTCTCGCCTTTCAACACGAGGGTCGTAGGTTCGAATCCTACCCATGGCGTCAATTTCCTTCAGCAAGATATTTATCCACATTGTGCTGCACTCAACCCANAACTGAGGGATTTTCAACATAATTACCAGAAAATATTGGGCCTGAATATTTATTGACATTAGTATAATCATTTCTAACAAAAAAAATAAATTTTCCATGACATTTCAGCCCACCAAATCCTTTAAAAGTGCTCAACACATGCATTAAAGTGTAAAAACATAAAAAACAACATGTGGGGATAGCTCGGAAACTTGACCTGATTGAGCAAAACCAACGTGATTTTCGGATTCAGCACCTCGGATTCACTCTAAATCAGCAAAAAAATCACAGACAACTTTTTTGCTGTTGACCAGTGTTATGATTGTTTAATTTGATTATATTATTTACAGTAATTTCTATTGAAAAATGTTTGATTATTGTGTAAGAAATTTGCATGATAAAAAAATCACACAAACACATCAGACACAATAGTAAAAAATGATTACACAAGTATAGTTCTGAAGTACATGTAGATGCACTGAAATAGTTATTAGCTTTATTCTCACACACTATTTATTTGTGTAACCTGTAAGTTGATGTTTATCAATGTTTCACAGCTACAGCCCCAGTCTCATAGAAGCCCTGACTGAACCCACCTCAACACAAATCTTTACTCAGCGGCAGTTAACTGTTTAACAAATAGTTGTGTTCAATCATGTTCAATGGGGGCTTCTATGTAATTTAGGCCTGGAAATTATTAGAGAACAAATAATTGCAATTGAATAGCTGTAAATAAGTATATGATGAGATTTCATAAGACATTTATACAGTACAAATTCAATGCCAAAGCAAGTTTAATGATTGCATTTCAATATTGTTAAACTTTTTCAAGTATGCATTGCAAATCAGTACCATAGTGTTTTACATATTACACAATGTTTTGAATATTACTGTCTATTAAGATCTTTAGTGTTATGCTGATTTTTTTCATACCTACTTTTGCCTTGCAAGTCATAATCATAAATTATGTGTTGGTAAAAGCCCCTTCACACCTCTGCAAATTTGGGCAGACGAAAGCTGACAAATTTTTAAAATATGGAAGCTTATACGTGCAGCGCAAAAACGAGTTGTTCAACTTGCCAAGGTATCTTCTACATAGGACGAGAAAGTGAGAAGTTGAACATCTCGCCTTCGCGCTGCACGTATAAGCTTCCATATTTAAAAAATTTGTCAGCCTTCATCCATCTCAATTGTATAGGTGTGTTGGAGATTTGAATTCTCATGTCTATAAAAGACAGCCTGTAATACCGGCTAAAAGATGCATGGATTATGTCATTTTGATTTACTCATTAATTGTTCATTCTTACATCTTTCATTGGAGATGTTCTATTTGAATCTGCAGACCGATCTAATAGGATTTCAGAGTAATAAATGTTATTGATTATGGGGGCGTTGCCAGAAAGCTGTGATCAATTTCAAATTTGCTGTTAAAGCGCATATCTCACAATATTGTCTCTATGCGCGGATTAAGAAAAATGAAAAGAGAAACAATAGTACTAGTATTGACAAAGTGTGCACAGCGAAGAAGCACACATCTTGCACAAATGAAAATGCATGTTGAGATTTGGCAAGTGATTTGCAGTTGATTTGCAACTGATTGCAGCTTTCGTGCAACACCCCCTATGTCTAGTAAGTCCAGTTTTCATAGTTTGGACTGCAATTTGTGAAACAATGCCTATTATTATTCATTCTTTATAAATTTGCAATTGATTGCAAATTCCAAGCAACACCTTCTATGTCTGATTAGTCCAGTGTTGATACTTTTGGATGCAATTTGTGAAAGAATACCTATCATATTAATTATATATGTACTTGGTTATAATATTCAACCTTATATGCACCATGAGCAGAAAGGACAAAGGATTTTGGACAAAGTAAACAACTTCATTCAGGCTTTCACAATAGCTAGATCAGAGCTAGATTCACACAAGAGATTTCCATCGCTCTTATTGTGCAAAGAAATGTCAATTAGGCTTCATATAATGAGCGTGGGCATCACTTTCTTTTGTGTCCATGAAGTTATTGTGAAAGCTTGAATAGAGTTGTTTACTTTGTCCAAAATTCTTTGTTCTTCTGCTTATAGTGATGAAACAATTGTGATTGCCTTATTAATTACAGGGATGCCAAAATGAACAGTTTTCATCATTATAACTTAAAAGAGGCCTTGATTGTGACATCTCTGTTACTATCAATGCTGCCTATCTATTTTCATTAGGAACAGTATGTATGTTCACAATAAGCAGAATGGACAGACAAATTAGATAACTCCCATTCAAACCTTTACAGTAGCCAGGCCTTTCTATAGTCCTTGAAATGAAGACAAAAGAAGTTTACTTTCCTCTTATTCTGCAAAGAAATGTACTTCAAGATAATGTTTCACAAAGAGGTATGCACATCTGTACAAAAGACTGGTGACCCTTTCTTGCATTTCAATAAATCCCTGTGTCACTGAGGAAGTACCAGAGAAAGGGTCACCAGTCACGCGTACCTCTATGAATATCTTAATGAAACATAACTCAGGGCGGTGTTTCACCAAGTAACGAAAGACTATAAGAACGACTTTACGAATGACTGGTATCAGTTCTTGTGCTGAATGATCGCAAATCTTACGCATATTACACTCGTTACCAGTCTTTCTTAGAATCGTGTGTAAATTTAAGAACGATTTGGCGAAACTCCGCCCAGGATTATGTTTCATAAAGAGGTAAGCACGAATGTACAAAAGACTGGTGACCCTTTCTTGCATTTCAATAAATCCCTGTGTCACTGAGGAAGGGCCAGAGAAAGGGTCACCAGTCGTGCGTACCTCTACGAATATCTTAATGAAACATAACTCAGGGCGGTGTTTCACCAAGTAACGAAAGACTGTAAGAACGACTTTATGACTGACTGGTATCAGTTCTTGTGCTGAATGATCGCAAATCTTACGCATATTACCAGTCTTTCTTAGAATCGTGTGTAAGTTTAAGAACGATTTGGAGAAACTCCGCCCAGGATTATGTTTCATAAAGAGGTAAGCACTAATGTACAAAAGACTGGTACCCTTTCTTGCGCTCAATAATGCCCATGTCACTGAGGAAGCGTCAGCGAAAGGGTCACCAGTCGTGCGTACCTCTACAAATATCTTTATGAAACACAACCCAGGCGTCTCCTGTTCCTCAATTAACAATAGGGTTACTTTCTTTTGTCTTTATGATGCTAATGTGAAGGCTTGAATGGAGTTGTTTGTTTTGTCCATTTTCTTTTTCCATTCTGGCCACAGTGTGTACTTTGTATAATCTCACAAGTGCTATTTGAACACCTGGAAGAGGGACACTGTACTCAAAGTGCTAATTTTCCAGCACTTTCACTGCAAAACTTGGGTGTTAATTAACACCAACTTTGTGTTTAGAGCCGTGCAACACAACAGAGGTGTTACCAGTGCTGAATTACACTAATTCAAATGGTGGTAATTCGTACATATTTTGATTTGTTAGAAACAATACATTTTGGTCCTTTTCAGGGTGGAATTACCAATAAACTAAATCATTACTGGTTTAGTAGTGAAAAGTGCTATTTTCCACTTGAGTAAGTGTTACTTTAACTGATAAAAGCTGAAGTAAGATAATTAACACTTTCAGTGCAATCCATTAGCACTTCCAGGTGTTAAGATATAGTTTTACATGAGTGTTATCGCTTTATATTCACATAATATTTTGTATTGAACTATTACAGTCTGTATACATGGGTATGCCTAAGAACATATTTTCAGTATGAAGAGAGTGATTTATGCAAATAAAAAGCACTACAAAAAACATTTCTGTACACACTAGTATCGTTTGTTTGTAAAGCATTTCTATGCTCAAGAACATATTTTCATTACGAAGAGTGCTTTTTGCAAATAAAAGGCACGACAAAACAATTTTTGAACATACTACCACTTGTTTGTAAGCATTAACTGAAAAGGGGCTTTTCTATTCTCAAGAAGATATTTTTAGTACTAAGAGTGATTTATGCAAATAAAAAGCACGACAAAACAATTTTTGTACACACTACCATTTGTTTGTAAGAATTTACTGAAAAGGAGCGTTTCTATGCCCAAGAAGATATTTTTAGTACTAAGAGTGATTTATGCAACAAAAAAAACACAACACAATTTTTGCACACACTACCATTTATTTGCAAGAATTTACTGAACACGGGCTTTTCTGCAACCCCCGCTCCTCCTCCTTTCACCCTACTCCCTCTTCTTTCATCCCACTCTCCCCCTCTCTCACCCCACTCTCCCCCTCTTTCACCCCTCTCTCCCCCTCTTTCACCTCACTCTCCCACTCTGTCATCCCATTCTCTCCCTCTTTCACCCCACTCTCCCCCTCTTTCACCCCACTCTTCCCTTCTTTGACCCCACTCTCCCCCTCTTTTACCCCACTCTCCCTTCTTTCACCCCACTCTCGCCCTCTTTCACCCCACTTTCCCCACTTTCCCTTCTTTCACCTCACTCTCCCTATTTCACCCCACTCTCCCCTTCTTTCACCCCACTCTCCCTTCTTTTACCCCACTCTCCCCCTCTTTCACCCCACTCTCCCTATTTCACCCCTCCCCCTCCCATCCCCTCCCCCCTCCCACCAGTTCCCAGGTCCCTGAATCTGGCTAATAATGATAATGACCGTCACACGCTTGAACGGAATTAGCTTCGTTACTTTCCCGTCACGGAACAACGGGATTAATTGCGTTGTGCTACTGGCAGCGGCTGCGTGTGGATTGAGGCACCAGTATCTGCAGTGTGTATATTGTGTGCAAGTGCGGTGCGTCCAACTGTACGTTAGCGCTAGCGCTATAGCACGGGCTTTCCCGCGGTAAAGTACGTCTACGCAAGATAGAAAAACACCGCACAGGATCGTCTGCACAGGAAACCGTCATATATACTAATACCGGCTTTCTGTTTTGCTTGACATTGGAACCATATTGCTATCATTTTGGAAACGGATTTTTACCTCTTCTCATTCTCTTTTGGAAAGCATACGCCGATAAGTTGAATAGCGTGGTTGACGAGAAATTTAGGATCATGTCTTCGACTGTTTCTGCGGGAACGGGTGCCCCCAGACGTCCATCGGAGCTGGGGAAGCTGACCCCCCGGAGCTCGGGGGACGCGAAGGCCGCTGAACCGGCGAGTGTGGAGTTTGTAAAAACCGGTAAGTCAAATTCTCTATAGTATACTGCGATGATTTTGTGCGGTGCTGAGTGGGGTGATTAAAGATGTATGAATGTCACACTCGATAATAATTGCGTGGCAACCGTTCGGCTGGTTTTATACCAATACAGTTTTTCCTCAAAACATTTATTATGTTTTATATCAAAGCTAATAGCTCATATGTTTCTCCGCTGGGATTTTCCATTAAAGCTTATATTATTTACTACAATATCTTTTGTCACACCTTTGACTATATTGTTGTTCTTTTTTCAATGAACGTTTTGTAATCATTGAATTTGATTTGATTCTTCCAACAAAACATATACATATATAGAAAAAAATGATTAAATTTATTTTGACTATTCATTAGCTTTTATATGTTTTCCCAATTTAATTAAAAACTGATTTTAAAAGAACATATATCCAGCGTTCAATTTTGCGGAGTATGTAGAGCATCTAAAGGATGCGTATGTAATTTTGACGAAATTGAATTACTGAATCGTTAATTCGATTGGGAGCAGTTAGAAAATCGCGTGCACATCTGCACTAATGCGCGTTTTGAAAATAATACAAATTTTTAGTATCATATAATTAAAAGAAATAATGGATTAACATGCTTGTACGAAAATAAAAATGTATCATTCGCTTCGTGAAATAGACATAGTCCAAAATTGACCCCAGGATGTTTTTTGTACAACTAGTACTGCACTCTCATGGATTTAGTATTCTGTATATCATTTCTTTCGGTGTGATGTTACTGTGTAAATAAACCAGGTGTCAATTTAACTTCGACTGATGTAAAACACCAGTAATAACAACTTCAGCGATAGATTATATTAACCTAAACCATATTAACACGGAAATATGATCAATGCGTTATCCTGTAACACAAAATGTATGAAGCAATAACGCTTTTTACCATCAGCAGAAGCGGATCCAGTATTTCCCAATACATGCAATAAGTGAGGAGGAGGGGGGGAATTTTGAAACTTTGTGACAAGCGAAAACAAACAAACAAACAAAAGCTTGTACATGTACATTACATTCTACCACTTAGCTAGACAAAAAAACCGAAATAGATATTAGTAACCCGAAATTAGACCCTATTGGGGTTGATCTGGAATAAAATTATTGGAAATGGTTTTTCAATTGATTTGAGTTGGTAATGGTGTCAACCTTTACCAAAAAAAAATCAGGACAAATCAGGGCTGGGGAAAGTACTTTTTTTCAAGGTCAAAGGTCAATGACCTTTTACTATATGCTTCAAAAATGCATCTTCGCAATACAACGGCGCAGATTGGTGATCTTGGTGTCAAATTGCATGGATTTATGAAACGAAGTGAGATAAAATAGAATAAAATCAGTTTGTAATGATAAAATGCCTCAAATTTGAGGTTAAAGGTCAATGACCTTTAAATACATACCGAAAATCATACTTTTGCACTAAAACAAGGCAAAAGTGATTGTCTTCGTGTCAAAATGCACACATTTTATTCAGAAAGTGATTTGACATAAAATATTAACCATTTGAAAGTGAGGCAATATCTTATTATCAAGGTCAAAGGTCAGTCAAAGGTCAATGACCTTTAGATATATACCGTAAATCATACTTTTGCAATAAAATAAGGCAAAAAATGCATCTTCGCAAGACAATTAATGGTGCACATTGGTGATCTTGGTGTCAAATTGCATGGATTTGTGAAATGAAGTGAGATAAAATAAAATAAAACCGGTTTGTAATGATAAAATGCCTCAAATTTAAGGTCAAAG
>BQKZ01001674.1:40665-56985 GCA_036244855.1 Temnopleurus reevesii
CCAATTTGCTAAAATTATAACTATTTAAATTATTTTTAAAAACCCTTCAAAAATTCATAACTTTCTTATTTATTGTCCGATTTTGCTCAAACTTTTTTTGATATGTTCGTCTAATTTTTGCGCTTTTAATCAAACCAAGTTATTTTTGGCCTGGAGTAACCGTTTAAGCTGAGAAGCAAAAGGGAGGAAAAAACGTTAAGAAAGACTTTAAGAACGACTGACAAGAGCTCTTGTGTTTAATGAACGGTAATCTTACGAGTATTCAGCACAAAATTAGTATTATGATCGTTAGTAAAGTCGATCGTAATTTGGTGAAACACCGCCTTGATCTTTTGTCTAATATACAGATTGAAAAAAAAAATGTCTGGTATGTTCCTGGCTGTTGTGAATGGTGTTTAAGATTCGTGTTGAATCGTATTGATTCGGGCATATGCGACTAGGTCCTTCAACGTGAGCAGAGAGGACAAGTGATTTGGACAATGCAATCAACTTCCATTAAAGCATTAACAATACCTAGATGCAAACGAAAGAAATTTCCTTCTCTCATTCTTTTGTGGCAAATGTCAACATGTCACACATGCTCAGTGAATGAATAGGGAGGATATTTTCAAATCTGACGATGAAACTTTTGTGAATGCTTGAATACCTTTTTTTTTTTTACATTGTCCAATTCCTTTATTTCATTTGCGCACAGTGCTTATTATACTCATTCGCCGCAACAATATTTTTCTTCCTTTTTTTTCTTTTTTATTGATGCAAAGAAAAAAAAATGCAAATCAATCGTTAAAAATAGACAGACAAGAGCAAGAATTAAAAAAAAAATAATACAGTGCAGCAAGTAAAGATAAGATAAAATATGATACATCAAGATCCAGTGTCAAATCACAAATCGAACCTCCATTTACTAAAATGTTGCCTTAATTTCCCCTTCCTCTTTGCCACTCTGTATTCCGTCTCCTTATTGACGTTCAGATATGCCCTAAAACCTTTAAAAGCAACAATATTTTTTTTTCTGTTTGAATAGTCTCGTTATCAATGTAAACTAATACGAGCGCTATAGATTGATTGTCTGTTGAAGTAACTAACAATGCAAATAAATTAGGATGTTGCTAGTCTAGAATGTGTACATACGAAAGTTTAATCACGGTCTGGGGCCTATAACATAAAAGATGCAATTGAATCTACGATAGATATTAATCGTAAATCTATGGAAAATTATGTACCTTAAAGTTGTGATTAATTTCAAAGTTGATCGTATTTTTTTATATGTTACAAACCCCTGATATGACAGGAGGAGGAGAGGGTCAAGATCACCATCACGTGATCAGGCAAAAGCATACGTATACGTATACATGTGTACAATTTTGTGATCAGTTATCAGTACTGTGTCTGCGTCTGCGTCCAAAACCATTTAATGACAATCTCAATCTATATCACGTCACTTGAACATTGAAATCGTATACCTGTACGTCTGCACCTATACGTGTATGCCTATATATGCCTCTACATTCATAATGTTTATGATTACGGCGGTAAAACCCTTTTACCAATATCTTTTAATAGAAGTTTTTAATAAAGTATCTTGAAAAAGTAGGCATGTCTGTCTGTTCGTATATACGTGTACGTCTGCATATACACTCAATCATTTTTTAACAGTGTGACTTGGGCATGACCGTTTCCAGATAACCTCGGAATAACACTGTCAAATGATGTGTGTCTATGGGTATAGACACAATCAATTTATTGCTATTGATCCGTCTCGATCCATCACGTGTACAGTAAATGGTATACGTGTACGTCTGTACTTATAAGTTTATGCCTATACCTGTACATTTATAGTGTAGATGATTACGGTAGTAAAACCTTTTCACCAACATTTTCGAATAACATTCGGTAATGACGTGCATTTCAGTGAAAGAACGTACCTTTAAAAGATTATGAAAATCTATGTTCGTGTATACGTATACGTCTGCATATAGAAATAAAATAATCTAACAGTGTGACTCGGGCATGAAGGTTCTATGATAACCTTGGAATAACACTGTCGAATGATGTGTGTTTATGGGTAGACACAATCCATTTATTGCTATTGATCTACCTCGATCTATATCGCCATCACTAGTCCAAGGAAATGAAGACGTATACGTATACGTTTGCACGTATACCTTTATATATACATGTATACGGGTATTATTTTATCAGAAATGCGACGATGGCATGACTATTTCATGGGTCAATACTCGAGAATAACGTGGGTCTATAATAGGACACCCATTTATGAGATTATGAAAAATGGCACTTGTTCTTGTATACGTATACGTCTGCATATATACGTATACTCATTTACAGAAAGTGTGACTCGTTCTATGATAACCTTGGAATAACACTGTCGAATGATGTGTGTTTATGGGTAGACACAATCCATTTATTACTATTGATCTGCCTCGATCTATATTTCCATCACTAGGAGCTCGGTAACAGACGGAGCTAAAGTAATAATATTAAACAATCAATATTCATACGGTATGGGACATGACATTACCACTGTATTGGTGTTCTCATAGTAGTCTTCACTCCACCCTGATCTGGATTATTATATGTATACATTGTGTGGAGGCAATTTGGTGTAGTGGTTCTGACTCTCACTTTTCAACCCGAAAGGTTGGAGGTTCGAATCCCACCCATGGCGTTTATTTCCTTCATCAAGAAATGTATTCACATTGTGCTGCACTCAATCCAGGTGAGGTGAATGGGTACTGGTTTGCAGAAATTCCTTGAATGCAGTGAGCGCCAAATGGTAGCCTTGATATAGCCGAGTAATAATGCAAGAACGCTTAGAAACACTTTGTATTTAGCGATATATGAATGTTTATTATTATTATTATATCATCATTATTATTTGCCCCTGTGTCATTCATTGAACTATCATTTTCTCAGGTCTTCGTCAAATTTGGAGTTCTAGTTTTGAGGGTTGATGTGGTGGGACTGCTATTTCGGACTTCAACCATCTTTTTTCACTTAATACGTGCAATGAAACAAATTGCACGGGCAAATGCACTATTCCAGACGTTTCGCGGTAACTGTACAGTATAATGCAGCGCTATTCTATACACGAGAAAAATGAAGAGTATTTTAGAAGCCGCCCATCATTGACTTTAAGCCCTGGTCACATAGGGCCCCGGAAGCAACACGATTCAACACGACTCTTTGTTCAAAGGCAGTTAACTGTGAATTAACAAATAATCTTGTTGAATCGTGTTGCTTCCGGGCCTCTATGTGACCGGGGCTTTATTAATTGGATGAAGCCACAACGAATTCAATTCATTCGACCAGTATTAGCAGTACGGGTAGGTAATTATAAAGCATGTCGGCCCGTGTGAATGAATGCTGTCCCATACTTGAATACGCTGTCTGTGAATGGGGGAGGGGGGGGGGGGGGTGCTCTAACCTTTTTGGCTTCATCATACATTTGTACTTTCGGATTTACAGGCCAACGTGCCAGTCAACATATTCCGTACTTTATTCTGCTAATGACGTTAATATATTATGTTGACACAGCCCAAAATCGGCCTATATAAATTACACTTTGTATCTATTTTGTGTTTTTTTTACCATGTGGAAACAAAAAAAGTTGTCTTATGTCTATATCTATCTATAGTCTGTCAAACTATCATGAGCAATATCTTGCCCAACACTATAAACAGAAGTTGACGATCAGCCTAATATTTAAGTAAATTTTGCTTAATATATGAGGAAAATACTGCCTAACAATTCTTTGCTGGGTTCAGGTTTACCAATACTATGTGCAGTGTAGTTTTACTCTAAACGTAGGTGTATCCGAGTCGGGTGGTAAGCTCTTTTTCACCCTTGATAGCTTGCTACCTTAATAAATCATTAGAACATTATCGTTCTGGCGTGGCTAAATAGTGATAGCTGCTTGTGCAAGCACTAGAGCTCGTTTTATCCCGTCGTATTTGCTAATTCATCCCTTTAATAATGACAATCATTCCCTTATGGTCTATGAAGCTATTATGGCAATATCTTGCCCAACACTAAGTAAAGTTGAACAATCAGCCTAGTAATCGGGTAAATTTTCCTTAACATGTGAGGACAGAATTGCCTAGCAGTTTGCTGGGTTTAATTTTTTACAAACACTTTTAAATGTAGGTTTACTCTAAACGTAGGTGTATCTGAGCCAGGATGATAAGCTCTTTGTCACTTTTCATAGCTCACTACCCTAAAATACTTTGCGTAGTAATATCGTTCCAGCGTCGCTGATTCTGAAAGCCGGTTGTATTTCCAGTATAGATCACGTTTTTATCCCTTCCTATTTGCTAATTCATCCCTTTAATAATGGCAATCATTCCCTTATGGTCTATGAAGCTATTAGATTGATGAGCTTGGGGGCCCCCACACCTACACGATGGTGAGGGGGAGAAAACAAGCGAGTATGGATGTTCTGAAGGGCGGTGCTTCACTATGGGATTGTTGAAGCTTTCGTGTAAGCACCGCGGTTTGCCGTGGTGTAGTGGTTCTGGCTCTCCTAGGATATAAAGCAAGCGATTATGGAAGTGTTGAATCATTCTCGCTAAGAGCTATTGTACACCGTGAAGTTTGTGCTGTGGTGTAGTGCTCTAGCTCTCGGCTGTCAAGTAGAGGATCGATTGATGAGCTTCGGGGGCCCCACACCTACATGATGGTGAGGGGAAATATCAAGTATGGAAGCGTTGAAGTACGCTCGCTAGCGGGTCATAATTATACGTGGCTTTCAACATACCACGGCGCGCCACCGTGGTGTAGTGGTTCTGGCTCTCAGTCTCCTCTCTATCGATGAGCTTGGGGGCCCCCACACCTACATGATGGTGAGGGGAAAGATAGCAAGCTAGTATGGAAGCGTTGAAGTACGCTCGCTAACGGGTCATGTACACCGTGAATCTTGCGACCAGCTCACCAGGGTTGTGTTTCATAAAGCTGTGCGTAGATCTACACACGACTCTACGAACGACTGGCGATTCTTTCTCAGGAGCGACTCAACACCAGGGGCCGATTGCTCGAAATGATCTTAGCTATCCTCTTCATGCTAAGACGTCTTGACGTCTATCCTCGTAACTTAGACATACGACTATGTTAAGAGGGTGGCGCAAGAACTTAAGACGCCTTAGCATGAAGAGGATAGCTAAGACCCTTTCGAGCAATCGGCCCCAGGACTCTAACTCCACACCTATATGATGGTGAGGGAAAAGATAGCAAGCGAGTATGGAAGCGTTGAAGTACGCTCGCTAAAGGGTTATTTGCACGGTGAATTTCTTGGAAACGTCGCGAAGCGCCTTTTTCTAGTGGTTTTGACCTCCGCCCCCCCCCCCCCAAGTAGAGTATCGATGATGAGCTTGCAGGGCCCCTACACCTACACGATGACGAAGGGAAGATATAGCAAGCGAATATGGACGCTCTAAAGTATGCGCGCTTTCGTGGAAGCGGTTGCTTGCGTTGATTGTGTCTCTGCTCTCCTAATAAAGTGGGTAAGGCCATTCCACAGTTTGGGCCAAGAGATGTGAAAGGCTATATCACCCCAGGTTATACGGCTGAGCGATTTCGTCATCAATGCCAAAGGTGTAGGTCACAAAATTCACGACCGAACTGAAATGTCGCCCGGTGTACTTCAAGGCATCCATAGTCCACACGTAGATGATTTTGAGTGTAGATGTCAGCCGGGTACATGATAAGAAAATAATTGTATGAATACATTATGGTTTTACAAAACACCAGTGTGTATCTATGTTGGTAGTTGGGGGAATTTAGAATACACCGCAAAACAATTGTGATATAACAACTGTATCAGTTTTTATGCTGAATAATTGTATTTTATTTTATTTATTTAATCACGGTAAAAGCCTGTTATCAGCTGAAAGCTGCTTTTCAGCAAGGCCGTGAAAAAGGTAATATGTATCGATCTCTTAGCACAATTTTAAAATCATTTATAGTTTAGTGTTAACACTGCCCAGATCTCAAGATTCACTGCTTACATTATAATCTATTGTCGACTGTACTTTAGAGCATCCATACGCCACACGTAGCTGATATTTAGTGTGGATGTCAGCCGAGCACATGATAACAAGATAATTGTCTGCACAAAGTATGGACTTATGAAACACCAGCGTGTATTTACGTTGGGATTGGCATGATTGGTGGGGATATTGGCATACACTGCAAAATAGTGATATTATGATTATTATTCTGGTGTTATCTTAAGTAGATATTAAAATGTTGTCTATATAACCTCCTCTCTCTGGAAAAAAAAAAGAAAGAAAAAAACATCAACTACTGATTTAACGGGGGCGACATAAAAAGTTTTACGAATATGTGACGTTATCTCAAGTAGATATCAACATAGTGTTGATTTAACACGCATTGTGCTATTCCTGTGAATTTCAACATCGTGTATCGGCCAACACATCCCATATTACATGGTTCACGGCTCACGATCACATGTGTTTTAAGGCATCCATACTCCACACGTAGATAATATTGAGTATATCTGTCATCCGGATACATGATAACAAGATAATTGTCTGCATAAATTATAGATTTACGAAATGAATATGGACTTACAGTCTATGTTAGTTATAGTATTGGTTGGGATATTGGAATACACTGCAAAATAGTGGTGTTATGATTGTTATTCTGGGCTCCGTAACATAAAGCTTTGCAATTTGGTCGTACGATTGACATCAATCGAAAGTCTATGACAAATCGTGTGCTAAAGTTTGCGATTGATTGCAAACTTGTTTTATGTTACATGCCCCAGGCGTTATCTCCAATAGATATCAACATAGTGTTAATAACCTCCATTCTCTTGGGGAAAAATGAAAACATCCACAACTAATTACACGGAAACGACATGAAACATTTAAGTACATGAATATTGTTATCTGAAGTAGATATCAACATAGTGTCAATTTAACACACTTGTGGGGTGCTGCTCGAAAGTTGCAATTGATCGCAAGTTGCAGTTGATCGGAACGCATCAATCAAGATCATTGTTTCATGCCCGTATTATTAAATGCGCATACGGTGCGCGAATGAAAATGCCCGTTATAATCTTCAAAGTTGCAGTTGATTTGCAGTTGATTATTAGCAACACCCCATTGGTGCTTTTTATGTTTATATGAGCATCATGTTATTGAGTAACACCAGTTAAATTTAAAACATTTCCCTTTTTCACTGTACCCAGCCCAGGTGAGGTGAATACGTACCTAGCAGGAATATCTATCTATTCCTTGAAATGCCATGTGCGCTGGTGTACGACGGGCTAAATCCAGGGTAATACTAGTGCAAAGCGCCTTGAGCACTCAGCAGAGTGGATACGTACGCTATACAAATCGTATCTATTATGAGTATTATTATTATTATTATTATTATTATTATTATTATTATTATTATTATTATCATCAATATTTCATTATTATTTTTTTTATCATGAAGGTATTGTTGATGCTTGAATGAAGTTGTTTAATTTGTCCCTCAGAGGCCCCGTAACAGAAAGATTTCCAATCAGTCGTAAAATTGATATCAATCGCAAGTCTATGAGAAATTATGTACTAAAGTTTGCGATTGATCGCAAAGGTGACAGCATCTATTTTATGTTACAGGCCCCTGCTCACAGTGACACCACGGTGTATTGATTTTAGCGCGAGAGTAATGCGGGTATTGACGCGTACACCTGCTAAAACTAAGACCGATGTGATGTGATTGCATATAGTCCCATGTCATTGATCGCGCCGTCATGTTTTTATGTCGCCTCCGTGTAATTAGTTGAGGATTTCTTCTCATTTTTTTCAGAGAGAAGAGGTGATATAAATTGCTTCAAGTTCTCAGCAACAAGTTCATCTGATCTTATATGTGTTTTGAATAGGGTTACGCGGTTCTTTTTTTTTACGTAATAAACGCGTGTCAGATCTGTGTAACGCCTTTTTTAATGTTTTTTTTTCACCCTATACTGTACATTGTATGTTAACGCGTGTTAGATTTATGCAACGCGTTTACTTAGCACATGTTTAAACGTGTCGGTTATGTAACGCGTTTTCAACGCATATTAAAGCGGGTCAAAGATATTTCACGCTTTCAACGCAAATAAACGTGTCTTAGGGGGTGTTGTTCAAAAGTTGCAATTGATTGCAAGTTGTACTTGATCGGAACATGCCAAGCAAAATCATTGTTTCATACGCGTCTTGTTAAAAGCATACCGTGCGCGAATGAAAATGCGCGTTACGATTTGCAAACTTGCAGTTGATTTGCAGTTGATTTTGAATAACATCCCCTACGTTTGCTTACTTTGTGCCGTACAATGATCTCTCGTAAATTATCCTCTGTGCCACACCTAAGGCCAGTAATATGAAAGATGCATTACACTTATGACAGATATTAAAGTATATGGCTAAATGTATATCATAAAGGTACGATTAATTTTCAATTTACATCATCTCTTGGATGTTACAGACCCATAACCGTTTAGGTTTGGACAATAAAAGTGACTCCTTCGATCACTGATGTTTCATCGGCGGCGGCAATTCATTGAAAAGGTTTTATATCATGCTATTACTGTCAACAGAATGATAGTCCCGTGCTGTTACACCTGCCGTGGCTTGCGCGAGGGAAAATATGTACTGTGAGCAGAAGGGACAAATGACAGGGACAAGGAAAACAACTTCATTCAGACATTCACAGTAGATTCATGATCACGATAGAAAGTAGCTTCCATGATATGGAGGTTTTGATTTCGTTCGTCACAGTCACAGTCGACCGGAAGTGATGCGTCATAGTGTTACGCGTCTATTCTTTGTTACGTGCGCAACTACATGTGACATAACAATAAGCAAACGCGCAAAACTATGATGTACTACTTCCGGTCGCCGTACCCGTCGTCACAGTTGACTGAAATCGAAAACTCATGGTCAGGTGTTTCTCGGCAGAACCAAAGAAAATGAAGCGCTTTTGTTTATATCTAGCTCTTGTTAATGCTTGAATTGAAGTTGATTACTTTGTCCGAGGCCTTTGTTCTTTCTGATCACAGTGCATAGGAAGTGTGTTAGGGCTGCTGCATACAATGTTAGCGGAAGGGACAAAGGACTGGGACAAAGAAAACAACTTCATTCAGACATTCACAGTAGATACATAATCACAAAAGAAAGTTCAAAGTGCGACTCTTATTCAACATTTTGCCATCGAATAGGAAGGGTATTGATTTATTTTGTGCCCCTTTTGCTATTTTTAAAGTCCATGTATAGTTTTGGTAAAGATTAAAGAAATGTGAATTTTGGGGATATATACCATGACATATAGTTTCTATACACATTTCAAGATCATAGCATATTTTTCTACGAGCGAATTCATTTGAAAATTTGAATTTGACCGTTAAATCGTATTTAGCGCCCTCTCTTGGTTATAACAATATTTTGCTTCTTATCGGGCATATAGAAAATTATTTCCAAGATTTTATTAAAGCATGCTAAAAAGGAATACATAAAGAATAAATTCTGAAATTTTTATCCAATTCTGTTCATGAGAAGCTGTCCTTTATCAAGAAAGAAAATATTGAATTCGCGTCGGGGGCTACGACGCTAAAATATTTTCCACACTTTAGGTTAAAACTTTTCCAAAACTTGTTAATTCTTCGTACAATCTTTTGTACAACATGCTCATGATATCATGTTTCTTTTTAAGTAGATTTGAAGACAAAATTTGGCGATAAAAATATTCGCTTTTACCAAAACTATACTTGGGCTTTAATGCTTGAATGGAGGTTGTTGTCTTTGTCCGAGGCCTTTGTCCCTTCTGCTCACAGTGAAGAATCGCGAGACGGAGAATATCGCGGGAATGGATATCTTGTGGGCTCCTCACCCTTAATTCCACGGAGTCAAAAGCTTGAGATTCGTTTAAGTAAAATTTCCTGTGTTCTTAAAAGTGTACTTTTATCTGCATTTTGTTTTGTTTCCAGCAAGTTTTTTTGGGTGAATTTGAGTATTGAATACAAAATAGCCGTATACAGTATTGATCGAGATAAAGGTAACAGTTACCCATCATGTCCCATCAAATCCTGTTTCCTTTACTTCAAGCGATAATGTAATACGCATGATAGGGTAATATCTAGAATATACTGAAGTGGTAGACACACAATACAGATATAATGAGAGAGAGAGGGGGTGTGTATGTGTGTGTGCGTGTGTGTGTGTGTGTGTGTGTGTGTAAGTCTGGATGGGATGATGGGGGTAAACAGAGAAAGATAAGAATAAACTCACGTCGTGTTTTGCATGTTTACATACATGGGTCCCGCCTTCCCGCTCTCAATTAACCCTTACATTCCCAAGAACCGCGCATGCCCACGCATCGTCAATCAAAACATAATATCCCTTTCAGGATGACACAACACATTTTATGTTTTGGTTGAATAATCTTTTTTTAAGTGTTCTGAAAATATGCCAGATGCATGAGCAGAAAGAGGCAAATTTTGTCACCATTTATCGCTAGACGCAGAGACATTTTCTAATGAAAAAGAAGTCACTAAAACGGTCATAAATCCTTAAATTGGCAACGCAGACATCATTTGAAAATCCCTCTTTTCAACGCAATTTGGCAACTTAAAACTTTTTACACGCCTTTTGATGAAGAAGGTTGATATATGGTATGATAACATTCAGTTGGAACGTTCTAAAAAAGAGAACTAAAAACTTTAGTGCTGCCAATTTAGTGAAGGAATAGTGATTGAATATGTTGTAACATAACTCCTGTCCTGGGATAACACGGCACTGAAACGGTTAAGCTTCACATTGCTGCCTGTAAAGGCTATGGGAATCCGCGGGAATGCAGTAAGAAGCAGACAAATATTGAGGCAGCGCGGTAATGCAATACTGGCGACGAGGTTATTAGATTTCTGGGTAATCAGACACGCCTATACCTGGCTGTAGATGCTCTTATCGTGAGGCTCCGTGCGCTTATACCTTGTTTTCATCCCAGAACTACGTCGATTCGGGATCTTCTATAACTTTGACTTCCTCTAAAATTCTCCTTTAAGGCTAAGTTCTCGTAAACCGATTTCCATTGGGAATGCTTGGTTGGAAGCTATTTAAAAGTGTCGATCGTCCTAGATTTGGGATCCNTGGGAATGCTTGGTTGGAAGCTATTTAAAAGTGTCGATCGTCCTAGATTTGGGATCATCTGTGATTCTTTTTACCTGTGACATTTTTCTTTAAAGTCAAGTTCTCATTTGGGTATAAAGGATATAGGATATCGATAGGATATGGTTGCAAAATATGCGAAAGATCGCGAATGATCACCTTGAACAACAGAGTAACACAAATAATTACACGACTTGCTGAATTTATGCTATGTGTTGACTGTAATTTCGCTAATTCCTTTATGCTCATTACTCTGTTTCATTTTTTTCTTGGGAAATCTTTTAACAGAATAATTTATTATTTTGATATTTTTATACGGTTTGTTGATTCTGTTGATATTTTATTGTAGCTCTGTCGAGTGATCTAACCCTAAAAAGTCCAAGGGGGCGGGGCGCTGCAATGTGCCCCCCCTAGCTACCACATAATACATAACCACTCCTACATTTACTGTTCAATTACGCTCAAATTTGGTGAATTTTTCTGAAATTTTATTGCCGACATTATGATACCATTTCTATCATCATCCCCTAGTTCATATTGCCATGGCAACCATAAAACAGATGGCATGTTTTTCCGTTTTTTTTTTCAAATAATTTCAGTTTTTCAGCTCGAAATCGGCCTAGAATGCCTGAGAATAGTCACAATTTATGATAGGTTGATTTTGCTCTCTCCTGTACATCTTGAGCAGAAAACAAAATGTTTTAAAATACTTTTTTTTGCACTTAATCCAAATAAAAGTTGCCCAAGAACTTCCATAAAGCCCTAAAAATCATTTTAGTGAAGAGTGGAGCTGAAAAAAGTGAAAATTTCAAGGAATATCATGGGATTTTCAAAAGCTGTCTGGCGCCCTCTATCATCAATATTGTGATAAATATGAAATGATGCATTTACTGTCATATTTTTACCTTTAAATGCATCAAATGTGTTCAATAAAGTACTGGAATATGTTCCTAAGATATTAAGGGGGAATTAAACCAGATGTCTGACATATTTATGTTCATAATATTGCTTTTAATAGGCCATATTTGAAAAGTGACAAAATTTACCCTTTTTTAATGTATTTTATTTAATTGCACGCTCAAATGGTGACCTTGAGAAATTCCGATGATCCCAAATTGTAGATTATGACTTGCCCTATATCTGTGCCAATTTCAGCCCGGTCCACCAGATATTGTAGAAGTTCTCGAGGGGGACACTATGTGCCCCCCCCCCCCCCGCGGGCTACAGAGACATCAAAATTACTTGGGCTTTTTAGGGTTAATGGATTACAAGACGGTTATCGTGGTGAAAATGTATAAAGAAAGTTAAAAGTTTGCGATGGCTCCGGCTCTTATTACCTGAGGAAGACCATCAATTGGGATCGAAACGTCGCCACGTTCAGCATTTGCACACCATCAGACAACTGAATAACTTTTTTTCATTGAAGATTTCATTGTAGTGATACAGATGATCTAGTCCGCTTTATTGTTGATTGAATACCCTGATCAGGGAGCATCCCACGAGTCCGACAGCTCACGAGTCCGACAGAAATGAATATAAGCCTACTACATCGACAATTTTCAAAATGAGGTTCGAGCTAGACATTTTTACTTTCACGCTCGCAAGATCGACACTGACAAATTATTTGCTTTGAGCCCGACAGCACGCAAACAGACCTACAAGACCGACTAACGTAAATATAGTGCTGTCGGACTAATAGACCAATTTTACCTAGAGTCGGTCTCATTTGCAAAATTTATGTTCGGTTGTAATCATGTGCGTTTTCATAATTTTGTCGGATTAATGAGTTGTCTGACTCTAATCCGTTTTTATGTAATGTCTATTTCGTGCACGAATTATTTGAAATGTCGGCCTCGTAAGCTGTCGGACTCGTCAGTAGTACCCCCCCCCCTGATCATGATGAGATGTTGAACTGTGTTACAAATGAAGCGGAAAGCCTTGTTGTCGTCCTTATGCTCACACATTTCAGTGTAGTGTGTGACGTCAACATGTTCGTGTCGGGCTAGTGGTAGATATCTGTATCATATATGGAGCCCGTAACATTACAGAAGCAACTGTGGGACAAATAGATACAATTAATTGCAAATTTAATCGTATTGTTTAAAGGCCCCATATGAGGAAACATTTATTCAAAATTATATCGAACTTGAAGAGGGAGAAGGAAGAGAAAAAAAAGGAAAATGAGATGAATGAGGAGAAGAATACAAAAAAGGCGAGTAGAGGAATAAAAAGTAGGATTGGAGTAGAATAAATAGGATAAGGAGAGGAAGGAGGAGAAAGAGGATATGATAAGAATAATATTTGATACTGCTTTGGAATGTATCCCAAGAATACGGTTCACATTCACGTGGCCAAAACTTGCCAATTTTGTTAAAAAAAACCACTGTACTTGAATTAATCATCTAAATATTCACAACTTTCTTACTTATCGTTTGATTTGCTTCATTTGTGTTTCATCTGATTTTATTACTTTCAATCAAATCTAAATTTATTTGGCCGAGACCTGCATCCTTTAAGAACAGGTAGATCGGTCAATATAGGTAATGACATTACACTGTATTATCAAGCTAGTAAGAACGTCATCTTTTGTATTTATACTTGAAGAGGAAGAAGGAAGAGAAAAAAAAGGAAAATGAGATGAATGAGGAGAAGAATACAAAAAAAAGGCGAGTAGAGGAATAAAAAGTAGGATTGGAGTAGAATAGATAGGATAAGGAGAGGAAGGAGGAGAAAGAGGATATGATAAGAATAATATTTGATACTGCTTTGGAATGTATCCCAAGAATACGGTTCACATTCACGTACCCAAAAGTTGCCAATTTTGATGAAAACCACTGTACTTGAGATAATCATCGACATATTCATAACTTTCTTATTTATCGTTTGATTTGCTTAAATTGTGTTTTAGATTATTTTCGTCTGATGTTGTTACCTCCAGTCAAATCTATATCTATCTGGCTCAGACCCAGCCTTTAAAGATATAGACCAGTTGCGGGAGGAGGGCGCTTCAGATATTTACCTAGTTTGCGAGCTCAGTAAAATTATTACCATAATGCAGTTTTTCAATAGTAAATTACAGCATGTTCATAGTTTGTTTGAATGAAATCGACCTAGAAATGGCTTAATTATCGCAAAATAAAATAACATGCTGCGGTCGTACTTCCTCACAGAACATGCTTCACGTACAAAATGAACGCGAACTCACACACCGCAGACAATACCACCGATCGCTCCGCCCATTTTAGGCCGACGCGCCCCCGTGCTAAAGCACTTAGCAAACCGTAGGAATTATGGCTGATTGACCTGTTCGACGTGAAATACACAGAATACGAGCAAAAATGTACTCCTAATATCCTACACATATATATTTAGGCATGTAAAGCAACTTGTGAATACATCAGCTTGTTTAACATCACTTTCTGCATCCTGGTCATTACGAATCTATACCTTTAAGAACAGGTAGATTGGTCAATATAGGTAATGACATTAAACTGTATTAGCAAGCTGGTAAGAACGTCATCTTTTGAAGTCGCTAAGATTAAAGAGGACCCACATCCATTTTACATCACGACATTCTATCGAACCATGACAATAAAAATATCCTCTCGCCCTAGTTAAGCACGGTAATTATCTCGTGGAAGTAGATTACAGAGATATTACCCCATTTCTTATTCAGAATTTATAGAATTTAGAGTAATGACACCATACGTATGGGAGACTAGGATAGAGATTTATTGTAAGTCCGAATGTTTATTAATTAATTGATTAATCCCATCAATTACCCTACATCTAAGATACCACTGCGGTACATTAAAATACGCTGCAAAATGAAGGTGTTAATTCTCCATATCGCATATAGCGCACTAGTTATTTTGGCCCAGATTCTTGGCACCGGTACTTCCGGTAACATTCGCGCGTTTTCAAAGGTCTACAGGCTTTCTACGGTAAACAACGTCAGCGGCTTGTAGTGTCATATTTTTTCATCAATTTTTGCGAATAAAAGCATCGTTTTATGTATTTTTCTTTTATATCTGCAATTATTTGTTATGTGGGTTTCTTTTGCGAAGCAGTCCAATGCTGGGATTCCGACGCAAAACGAAGAAATTACGCTAAATACACATGGATTGAAATTTCGTAGACAGCATACAGTGAAATCAAGATAGATCCCGGAAGTGAGTGTGCCAAAGCCAAAGTTGGTGATATCGATATCACAAGGTGATATCGGGTGATATCGGGTGATATCGGCTATATGGGATAGGGAGAATTCAAAGGTTCCAGTACTTGTAAGGAACTTATCTCATTTTGAATGCGCTCTTAAAAGGAAATGAGTCAACTGGGAGCCAACTGTAACTTTGGCGAAATTTGTCAACATTTCAATCATTTTCTATTCTTTAAACTAGAAAGAAATAATGACCAGTTCACCAGTATACTATCAAATAGCAAATAATTATTCGGAGTGTCAAATGCCCTTTAAATCAACCCCCTGATATTTTTTTTCAGTGAACATCAGAGTACGACATCGTCCTGTCAAGTAAATAGGTTTTTGTGGTTCTGTCTAGGAAGTGACCTCTGACCTCTAACCAAACTGTTGAAACTGTTGTTGGAGTAACTCTCTTTAAATACAAATGAATAAAAGAGACAACACGATTATGCTAGCAAAGATTTCAAGAGCCTGACAAGATGTGGTACACCAATATGCTAATCCAGCAGTTGGTAAAAGTCACTGAATGTACAATGGTTTGGCGTGACGTCATAAACATTAATTTTGAAGGCTTACAATGTAATAAAAAACATGCATTAAGACAATAAATATCATAGGCTGGTGCACATACCCATGCGTTTATCTTCCAACATGGTTAAATTGTATATACTTTGATTATGCTAATCAACAGTTGGTAAAGTCCCGGTCACATAGGACCCCGGAAGCAACACGACTCACCCCGACTCTTTGTTAATTCACAGTCAACTGCCTCAGAATTATGAGTCGGGATGAATCGTGTTGCTTCCGGGGTCCTATGTGACCGGGGCTTAACAGTCACTGTATGTAAACGGAAGATTTTCTTCTTAGGTTATGTAGGACCGGTCATTGGAATACTTTAAACCAATCTTTGAGCGAAATACATACATCATCAACAAAGGAAAAAGGAAG
>BQKZ01001675.1:0-14259 GCA_036244855.1 Temnopleurus reevesii
TAGTAGATGAGGGGCACTCCTACCACCAGTATCCAGAAGATCATCACTACCAGGGGGAGGAGTGTAGGGGGAGGGGTGCTGCCTGGTCTGCTGGGGTCGTAACCCTCAAATGTGTTGTTCTGCAAGAAGTATTCGCAGGCTTCATCCTAAATGAGAGAAAGAGAGATATTCATTTAGGACAGAAATTATTTTACAAAATCAATCATTCTTTCTTCCTCAAAAAACAACAAACTTATATATTATTTCTACTTTTCTGTTCAAGACTCTTTTCATAGTTTTACCTTGAGAAATGTATTATAATTATCAAAACTGCCAATTCACTTGAAAAATACTGACATTTCTCAATTGCTGTTGCCAATCTAAGAATTTTAACAAATTTTATGATCATTTATATTCTGATAATGCTCCATGGTTTGCAAGGTCCATAACCCTCAAATCTTGATTGTGATGTAAGAGAGATAAAGTTCAAATTTGAGGACTAAAGCCTTTGGAGAATTATTCTCCAAGAAGTACGCTAAAGACAGCAGAGACAAATTTCTGATCCTCAAATTCACATATGACAATTCAGAACTAAATAGAGAAGCAGTAGATTGAATTCATAGAATACCGAGAGGGTACTTAATGTAGCTTGTCACAACGACAAGCACTTATACTATAATAACCATTAGAATAATCAGAGATGGTGCTTTTTATTCAATCAAAATCAATGATTTCATTGAATTCATCAGTACACTAACTTGTCAATGTGACAAGCTTAATGAAATGACGTTCATGAAGTGAGGCCCGAAAGTTATTTACCACTAGAGAAACACTGTAGATAAGTCATTCTATACTTTACCTTTTGTTTGTATATATCATGACAATATTGTGCTGTTGCCTCTTCTGAGTCTGTTGGTACTTCATCCAGTGGAAGATCTCTGCATATGGGAGAAGTGAAAATATATAAATGGTTATCATTATTGAATATTAATAAATATTCCTACATATAAATATCTCTAATGTACAATGCAACCCCAATAATTCAATATCATTCCCATGTGAAGAGAAAGAGAATCATTACATCAGAGAAAAAAATAAAAGGAATCACACAATATCTGAAAATAATCTTGAATAGAAGCAGAATAGTTTATAGAAAGAATTATCATTGATTGATAGGTGAAAATAGCTGTTCATCAATTATAAAATAAAAATGTGATAGACGCTGCTCATTAATGCATAGACTCTACAATTTTTTACCTGCTACTTTTCAAAATTATCATCATTTTATTTTGTGTCATTTCGGATACAAAGTAGGTAAGTAAATATGAATGCACCTTCAGAACAATTGCCCAAAGAAAGAAAAAAATTCAGTTGCCCGTAACATAGAAGAGATACAATAAATTGAAAATTAATAATAATAATAATAATAATTACATTTATAAGGCGCTTTATACAGGTGTTTCAAAGTGCACATGTGGTCTGTCTAATCATAATACCGGTAAAAAAAAAAAATCAATACATAGTACATAATAATAGAAAACAAAATACTTAATGATAAACTAACTTGGCGTACACCTCCAAAAATGTACTACAAAATTTAATTATAACTGATTAAATAGGTGGGTCTTGAGAAGGGATTTAAATAATTCAACAGATTCAGCATTTTGGATGTGAGGTGGAAGATTATTCCACAGGGTAGGGGCAATGGAGGAGAAGGCACGGTCCCCATATCGGGTTTTCGTGCATGGGCCGAGAGTAAGTTGTGCTAGGAGGTCGGTAATTGCATCTATATGGTACACGTTTTGCCATTAACTTGAGACTAATATCACAAGTTTGATTGCATACATGTGTATATTATGTTGCAGGCCCCAGATGTGCTATATAATCATGCAGAGAATTTTACTTACCTGAGATAAAGATGAAAATCAAACTGTTTTCCACAGATCATATCATAAATAGACGGTTGAGAATTGTCTTCATAAGCTATTGTGGCATCATATATTACAGGTACTGAAAGAGAAAAGGAATTTCAAAGCTGTCTTGATGGGCTATTGTTGCATCATATATAACAGGTACTGAAAGAGAAAAAGAAGTCCAAACTTTTCTTAAAAGGCTAGTGGTGCATCATATATAACAGGTACTGAAAGAGAAAAAGAAATTCAAAGTTGTCTTGATAAGCTATTGTGGCATCGTATATAACAGGTACTGAAAGACAAAAGGAAGTCCAAACTTTTCTTAAAAGGCTATTGTTGCATTAAATGTATTACAGGTACTGAAAGAAAAAAAAAGTATTTCAAACTTTTCTCAAAAGGCTATTGTAGCATCATATATAACAGGTACTGAAAAAAAAAAACTTTTCTTAGAAGGCTGTTGTTGCATTAAATGTAACAGGTACTGAAAGAGAAAAAAGTTCAAAGTTGTCTTAACCCTATTCTAACTTTCCAACTATTCCAAAAATGAGCCTTCTAGGTGCTTTGAGGGAAATAGAGCAGAAAGTGTGATTTCATGCATAAATTTGCACAATTAATTATTTAAAAATAGAAATGAGGAATTTTCGGAAAATCAAACCATACAGTCAAGTAGTTAACACTTTGCTCTATGCGTGTGCAAAATTTTGCGGCGATTGCGCAATCCAAGGCCGAGATCTGAAGGGGGGGTNCCCCCTCCAGTATAAACTTGGTCTGAAAAAGCCCAGTTAAAATAGGGTTAAAGGGTTTCGGAGGACAAACAATATTATTTGCATATTGCTTAATTATGTAAAATTAACTCAAAATAACTTCATGTGACATGGTATATATTACTAGGTCAGGAGTTACATGTAGTAGCAATAAATGGCTCATCCACGATTGACATTGGCTCCATGCGAGCCTTTAAAAATGTGTGTCCTTCCCATTGTTTTGCTGTGTGAATTATTCTTTGTACAAGTCTCATTTGTATCTACAGTGGAAACTCAGTATAATGAGGTACTTGGGACCATCAAAAATACCTTGTTGTAGCAGTAATTTCTTTATATGCTCAGTGTTAAAAAAAAAGTTGTAAAAAGCTGGGACCAGATTTCTTACCTCTTTAAAGCAGATGGTTCGTTATAACAGATCTCTTTACACCGAGTTTCCAATGTATCATGAAAATTGAATAGCTTTAGATAATCACTATTTTGAAAACTGAACACCTTTTTAATGTCATAGGATTCTTATAGGGACTAGTTTCATATACTTTCCAGCCAGCAAATTATTTTTTTAGCCTCAAAACTCTTTAATAGGCTATTGTTGCATTTTATAACAGGTAACGAAAGAGAAAGTGAAATGATGTGTAAAACATTGTCTTGATGGGCAATTAAGCATCATAAAGAGTAATGGACAATGAAATGAAAAAAGTACCAGGGTTAATTTAACACTATTTTGATAAGCTAATGGAAAATCTAAACACTTAAACATGCATTGATCATCTCATTTTGATCATGCAATTCATACAGTACACTTCATTCCTAAATGTTACACTATTACAAATATTTGGTTTTAAAAAATGGAGAATCCTGGACAATCCCCTACAATTTGGGGCTGTATAGTGTAATACTTGACAGGAAGTGTTCTCTATAAATAGTCATTACATTTTGTTTCTCTTTTTTTTTTTTTTGCTTCTACTTGTGGAAAAGAAACAATCTTAACACTTTCTAATGAATCCACAAATGATATCCACAAAAAGTAATGACGATCAAGTAAAATGTGTGACCACTATAGGGAAACCGAAACTATAGTTACAAAAGCAGGGTAAACCAATATCCATGTATAGAGAGGTACTGTCACGTAAACTTCCATCTATAAAATAGAAGCTAAATAGTTAGCCACTGTAGATTCATGTCGGTAGCTGTTACAAAAGATACAATGGGAACTTAATATCAAACAGTGGGAACGAAAGAGCCTACCATGGGTGAAATTAATAACACTTATTGTTATCTTCGCAAAATTTTGAAGGGAATATGTAAAATTTTGCAGAAATACTTTTAATTACCTTTTCCCTTATAAGCTTCTATACACAGATTGAATCCTTTCGTCCTAGGAACCAAGTGATGTTTGAGGACAGGTAATCCTTTCTCTCGTGCAAACTGGATTCCAAGTATTGTAGGTCGAATGTTACTAACCATTTCAAGGAATTCTTCATAACAACAAATAGTTGTAAGTAAAGCGCATAAATTTTAATCAATCAGTAAACTGGCCTATTCAGTGAGAACTGCAGCAGCCACCATGGATAGATAAGACTTCTTGCTACATGTATATCATCATAATGATTTTTACAGGAATCCATAGAATTTTGCAGAGATATTGTACCTTTTCCCTTATAAGCTTCTATACACAGGTTGAATCCTTTTGTCCTAGGAACCAAGTGATGTTTGAGAACAGGTAATCCTTTCTCTCTTGCGAATGCTTGGCTCTTCTCATACTTCTCTTTGGTGTAGCGGGTACCTTCACAGAAGATCAGGGTCTGCATTGGACAAAACAAAAAAGTTAGGTTGTCAATATAAGTATCTTCTTTCTGTGTATGTGCGTCTCTGTCTCTGTCTGTCTGTATGTCTGTCCGCCTCTCTTCTAAATTTAGAAGAGAGGCGGACAGACATACAGACAGATATTTCTAAAGCTCCCCCGCCCTGTCTGTCTCTGTCTGTATCACTATCTATGTCTTTCTTGATTTACTCAGTCTGCAGAAGATCAATATAATTTCAGAATTTCATCTTTGCATTAATCTTTTGATTCATAAAATCCAGAAAACAAAAAAGGGAAATGTCCAATGCTCTTGTTACCGATAAAGGGTCAATCTTATCGAATAATCAAATCTAATTAATAATAATGCCTTCATCATTGAATTGGTACGGTTTGTACAGAAAAAACCTACAAGATGCACATCATGAATCTAGAATGAATCTATTGAATCATTTACAATACGGCAAAGTAAAAAAATGCTTTGGTTGTACAGTTTTTTTTTTTTTAACAGTTTTTTAACCTAAGAAATCTGACCATATTAAATAAATCCCCAGAAACAGATGGATATTGCTGTCTATTGGCAAATAATGACTTATGGACCAAGAAATGCAAATATACTATTCTAAAAGATATCTTTATAAAATATGTGTATATTCATGATTTCCTTATTTTCATATGAGAGTAAAGTAAAATAAATTGAGAAGCAAAAAATTAAGTTACGGCAAATTCCACAGGGTTGGTCAGTGGAGGGCAACCATTTTTTGCCTAATGTACTTAGACATATGATATTGCTTACCACAGTAGGGAAGTCATATGTGGTGATATTCTTCAACTGGGCCATGAGATTGTTCTTGTCATTAGCGTAATTCCTGTTGACAAAGAGCTGTTCCGTAAGCCAAAATGACCAGCCAAAGAAGGGTACGTACTTAATCTCCTTTTTCATCAGACACTTGGCACCCTTCAAGAAGAAAGAAATCATTATTAAATACCAATAAGATAATAAAAAAACAATATCAACAATAATGAGATACTTGAGTCCTCAGCATAATTCTTGTTGACAAAGAACTGCTCCATAAACCCAAATGACCAGCCAAAGAATGGTACATACTTGATTTCCTTCTTCATTAGACACTGGGCACCCTTCAAAAAGAAAGAGATCATTATCAAAGTACAAGAAAAAAACAATAACAATAACAACAGTAATAATGAAATACTTCTTATCCAAGCAACATAATGCTTATTGACAAAGAACTAATCAGTCAGCCAAAATTACCAGAAAAACAATGGAACACACTAAATATCCTTTTTCATCAGTCCCTTGGTACCATTAGAGGAAAAAGAAACAACAATTTTGATGCCTTGACAATGAGATCAGATTTTATTGACATTGATAGTGCAATATGTGAGAGAAAGATAGAAAGGCGTATAGTTTTTCTGACATGCTTCAGACAGAAATGATGCGTCTTCAACTAGCATTGCACAATATTCGATTATCATCATCTTTGACCTTGGTGATATTATTAGTTACAACCAGCTTGTTCACGTAATACGGATAATATCACCGTTCTGAAAGCCTCATGAAATATGGAACCAGAACGGTGATATTACCCGTATTACGCAAGAACAAGCATGGTGCAATGATTTTATCTCTTAAAATGTAACGTGATACTGGTGTGTGTATCATGATTAGACAGACCACCTGTGTGCTTTGAAACACCTGTATAAAGCGCCTTATAAATGTAATTATCATTATTAATGCATGTGCGTAGCCCATTGTTACACGCGCTCTGCAATGCACACGCCTTGTAGTTTTCAAGTGATACGGTACCATATAACTTGGTTAGAATCACAAATTGACCAATGAGATTGAAGAATGAGACCGCACTAAGTGATAAATTGATATATCATGCTCTCTTGAATAATTATCTAATGATGTTTATTTACTGTACGGTTGTCTTATTTTCAGTTGTTTTTGGAATACTAGTGATTTATAGTCATGATTGTGAAAATGGTGATGTGACTTTGTCTTTATCAAAGTTTATCATGCTCTACATTAGAATTTGTTCATGATAATTCATTGCATGAATTATTTCTCAAACGCATAATAGAGATATAAATAAATAAATACATTTTGAACAATATATATATTGAATGATTTTTGTGATTGGTAGATAACAACTAAATTTTCTTTCAAATGGTGACAAGAACTTTTTATTTCAGTTCCTGTTACCTTTACACGCACATTTACGTAAATTGTGCTTACATTGCAAACATATAGACATTAAGATAAACAATTGCATGTTAATCGGTAGAAATATGTCTAGATGTATAAAATGCTCTCGTTATCACATTTAGAGTACATGTAAACATAGAGTGAGTCACAAGTCAGCTGTTATCAAGAAGGACAAGAATTTATACAAACTTTGCAGATATTCTATATCATTTGGTCTCTTGTACAAACACTGCTGGGAATGGCAGACAACTAAAGGTCAAGTGATTTTCATACTTCAACAGGCTGATAATAAGGATAAGCTGGATCAATAAAAATCAAAACAATATGAATGAGCTTGTAAAATGTTCATGAGGATCATAAATTGGACATACAATGTACCTGCTCCCAAATTTCTGTCATTAAAAATAATGGCTTGGATAAAATGATCAGTCTCCTTTCAAATGTGCATTCATTTGAAAATATATTTGTAAAACTGCAGGGTGATAATCCTTTTTAATTCAGATTATTTTATCATTTCTTGTGCTGTACAATAACATGTATAATTAAAAATATTTGTAGTATTGCAACAAATATATGATCAAGTAATTTCCAGAGCCATTCAAAACTTACAAACAGCTTGGTAAAAACCATCCATCCCTCCAGCCTACTAAGGCATGTTTTTAATAAACTGAGATTTAAGTGTGTGATTTTACATTTGCCCATAATACAAAGCATGAAAACAATGTATCCACAAAGAACAATATTTGATTATCGGCTTACTGTTGGGTCTTCCAAATAATGAATGGAAAATGTCTAGTTAGCTTTAGCTAAAGGATTGTGTAAGCTTGTAAAAAAAAAGCTTACTAAACAATAGCTCTAGTACACTGTAGATCAATCTGCAAAATGGATTATGTAATGTTTATGTACTTGAGACAGAAATCTGAACCTCCTGAATGGCCTGAATGACTTAATAGCAATTGCATATTGATGACTTTTTAACAGGTCTACTGACTATGTGCAATTGGGAAACGGAATGCACACATAAAATATTTGGACTGAAATAAAAATAGACAATATACATGTAATATTACTAACTAGCAATTGCTCGCTCGGCGGGTTCCGCAACCGAGCACATGTGTCCCCCGATCCAACTACATTGCAACGTTGTGGGTCTTATTATTGTCAACTGAACCAGGTTGGTGGTATAAATGTATGTTGTTGTACCAGGCCAAAATCAATAGGCTTGGTCCTCNCACTGTAGATCAATCTGCAAAATGGATTATGTAATGTTTATGTACTTGAGACAGAAATCTGAACCACTTGAATGGCCTGAATGACTTAATAGCAATTGCATATTGATGACTTTTTAACAGGTCTACTGACTATGTGCAATTGGGAAACGGAATGCACACATAAAATATTTGGACTGAAATAAAAATAGACAATATACATGTAATATTACTAACTAGCAATTGCTCGCTCGGCGGGTTCCGCAACCGAGCACATGTGTCCCCCGAACCAACTGCATTGCAACGTTATGGGTTTTATTATTGTCAAC
The DNA here is from genome assembly GCA_036244855.1 of Temnopleurus reevesii. Lineage (NCBI taxonomy): Eukaryota > Metazoa > Echinodermata > Echinoidea > Temnopleuroida > Temnopleuridae > Temnopleurus > Temnopleurus reevesii. The sequence goes on from BQKZ01001675.1 coordinate 8,225, forward strand.
TGAACCAGGTTGGTGGTGTAAATGTATGTTGTTGTACCAGGCCAAAATCAATAGGCTTTGTCGTCTTTCCTTAATACACAGGTTCATACCAAACTTGAAAATGACTGGATAAGAACTCGGACCTATAGAGCGTTCACAAGGTAACGCCGATTTAACATAGAGATATTTTTGGGTTTTCAGAGATTGTAGCTATTTCATGTTTTTGCCAGTGCTTATACACACATCAATGTGTATCACACAGAGTGCAAATATTGGCAAGGCTAAGCCAGCCAAATTCACAAAAATAAAAACCTCAAAAATTTCAGCTTACCGGTATACAGTCAAACCTGTCTTAGCAGCCAACTGTCTGTACCACTTGCCTACAGTGGGTACGTGAATTGATTTCTTCCAGACGAAAATATGTGTTACAAAACCTGTCTTTACAGGTCACCCATGTTCAATGGCCATTTTTTTTTCTATTTCCCTTGGGTGTCCACTATAAACAGGTTTGACTGTATAGTAATTAAAGGACAAAAGAGGAGCAGGAAATAATAATCATAGAACTCCTCACCCTTAACATCTTGAAGCGTTCAGCCATCTGCCATATGACCAACCAGTCAACATCCTCCTTGTGGTTGGTTACGAGAAGGGCGTGGCGGTCCTGGACCTTGTCGAGGAACTCCTTAGACCCGTAGAAGTGGACTTTGGATCCAGACCAGTAGTCAGTCAGCCACACAATTTCTATACAAAGGAATGAAATCATATTTTGATAACTAAGGAAAATGAATTTAAAAATGTGAAAGAACATGAAAATTTGAACAAAGGTCATAAAAAATGGAGGGACCGAATGGTGCGATTGAGATAAAAATGGTATCTGCCCCCACCCCCTACTCAATTTCTACAAAGGATAAGAAGGGCTAAATTTAGACTAAATAAGATATGAAGTCGCCAAAGTTATCCCATAAGTAGGCCAGAGGGTAATCGTAGAGGAATATAATGCACTCGTGGATGTGTATTTGGGCAGACTTCCAATTTTTGGTCGCACATAGAAATTGTGTGGATTTAAACAACATCTTTTTTCTGACTAGTCTATTACATCACAGGCAAAATTAATTACTAATAGGGAGGCAAAATAACGACTGTCGACCCAGGTTAGGGTTTTAAAAAAAAGCTATTTATAGATGACGTACGCATGACGCTATGAATGACTACTTAGTGACCTATTCTTAGGTGCACTCAGGGTAATTGTTCAGTGCAGGAAAGGGTTACCAGTCATTCGCAAAGTCTAAAAACAGCTTTATGACACATGACCCTGTTCTTGGAGCACTTTGAACACATAGAAGTAGACCTTAGATCTAATGAAAATAAATTTAGCTGCATTATGAAAGTGGTCTATTGAACTTCCTGTTAGTTGGATGGCGTCGTGGTGGAGTGCATGGTTCTGACTCTCGCCTTTCAGGCCGAAGTCCGCGGTTCGAGTCCTACCCATGGCATTAATTTCCTTCAGAAAGAAATTCATCCATATGTGCTACACTCAAGCCAGGTGAAAAATGGGTACCTGGCAGGAATTTATTCCTTGGAATGTTTGAGCGCCTAACTGGTTTTCTCGGCAGTTATAGCCAGGGTAATAATATAGTACCTAGTATCAAGCACAGTAGAGTATATGCATAAAGTGATTGCGCTATATAAAAGGACCTATTATTATTATTATAATAATTATAAATTTAATAAATTCATAACATATAAAATAATGTGTTCCTAATTACCTACACTCGAATATTGAATATCTGTTATCAAATAACAATATCCAATTAAAAGTAATTAAAAGCTAACTTACGGAGCCACATGAGATTGATGAGGTACCCATTGACAGCGCGATACCAGCTCTTACTGAATGGCCAGATGAAAAGCGTGAAACACTGACATGTTGTTACGATGAGGGCGCTAATGATGAAGATACAGAACAGCCAGATATGAACGATGGTGGACTGCTTTACCATAGACACAACATCCATGTTCGAAGCTGTTCATAAAATGAGAGTAAAAATGCTGTAAAATTTATTAAAGTTCAGGCAACCGCAATCAGTGATTGCTCTACATGCATTGCAGAGAAAATATCAGTGCCTTATACATGTACAATGTCCAAACAGTATCGTTTTTAATTGTATAATTCTTGCATTATCTCAACATGGATTTAACACTGATTGACAGTGCTTTACCGAGAAACTAAGAAAAAAATCTCAGGCATTCTTAAGTAGGAATCGAACCCACGATCTGATGACTAGACAGGTGTCTTTACCACTAGACCACCGAGAGCCGATGGAAGTGGCGGGCTCGATTCGTGTTATAACAGCAGGTACACCTGTCGAGTCATCAGGAGATCCTGATTGAGTTCGATTCCTACCCAAGAATGCCTGAGATTTTTTTCTCAGCTTCTTGGTAAAGCACTGTCAATCAGTGTTTATCCATGTTGGGATAAGGCAAGAATTATTCAATTATTTATCCACCCAACACAAAAATCATTCAATTGATAGTACTGTTTTTGTTGTTTTTATAAATGCTGTTAATAATATGCAGTTCTTTATGGCGTTAATCACCTCCGATAGAAGTCTCTAACTTCTAAGCACTCTACAAACAATGCAGTATTATTACCCTCTGATTTTAGAAATAGTCAAATGCATAGGGTGGAGCTTCCTTTAAGGGTTAATTAATTTCCATGCAAATTTCACACAAAAGAAGAAATATAATTCAGTAAAATAGGTACATCTCTTTTAAATCTCATACCATTCAAATTCATGCTCTAATTGTCTATTGAGTTTACTGTACACTATCAGTAAGCAGAAACTTTGTTTATTGAAAAAATGTCTGTTTGAGTTATGTAAGATCTCTTTTCTTTCAAGAAATCAATGTTTAGATTTGATATTAAATATAATGCTTTAAATTCTATAATTACCTTTAATTACCAATGCAGCTGCTTGTGCAAAATACAGTCAAATCAATGAGAAGTTCTCTTGCCAATGCGAAGCTAAAATATTAATCTGTTCCTTCCTGATATTCCTTGGATCTCATTTAGTTTCAAGACTAGGAGGAAACACTAATGTTGATATCAGTCCAAAAGTGAAACCAGAGTAATTGTTTTATGCTTTCCTATAGATCTCAATCCTGCATAGAAAATGACAAAAGTTAAAAGAAGAGGAAAATAAGATGATATTAACTTGATTTTTCTGAATACTGGGACAGATTTGAGCAATATGGCGTGAGCAATTAAAATGATTTAAATAGTTGACACTTCACAAAGGGTTCTTTGCTGAATCTGGTGCAAATTTGTCATCAAAAATTACATTGGAGTGTACTCAAATGAACATGGCAGGGATTTTTGTGGAGGAAAGGGAGGGCTTGGAACTTTTGTGACTGAAAAATGGTGATTGGGGGCCGGGAGGGGGGGATTTAAGATCATTTGAATTTGACCGTTAACTCATATTTAGTGCCCTCTCTTGGTAATAACAATATTTTGTTTCTTATCAGGCATAAGCGAATTTATTTCTGAGATTTGACAAAAGAACCATAAAAAGGAATACACAAAAATTAAATTCCGAAATTTTCATTCGATTTCTATGCAAGAAAAGATGTCCTATATCACAAAAGAAAATATTGAATGAGTGTCGGGTTACACGACACTGAGATATTTTGCACATTTTATTAGGTTATAAATAACTTCACCAAAACTCATTCATTTTCACAAAATCTTTTGTGCATTTCATTTAGATTTGAAGACAAAAACTGGAGACAAAAATATTCGCTTTTAAGTTTACCAAAACTTTAGTTGGGCTTTAACAAGAATGAGACATCTCCATACTCTCGCCCCGCACAACTGACAATATTACATCAAAACTGCTGACACTTCGGTAGTTCTCCAGCCAACATAGGAATTCATTGAAGAAGAAGAAGAAGCTGCTTGTGCATGGCTGGATACGAAAATGCAAGCCAGGCATGGCAATACTATAGCGCCGTCCCACCAGTCCACGACCACGTCCATATATTTTTCTTAAATTGTAATAGTAATTACATGGATCCCTTGACTGATATCTAGTCAAGCCAGGGGCAGACCTGGAGAATAGCAACCAGACTGCGTCCACGCGCCATGTAAAAATTGGGCTTACTTGCAGAATACAACACAACCACGAGAGGGCCGTCGCACTTTCGTATTCAGCTGTGTGTATGGAGATGGCCCGTTCTTTACACATCCCTCACTCAGTGCGATGCGTTGTATTCTGCAAGTATTCCAAAAATTGTAAACATCGGCGGCATAAGTAGCTATGTTACACCAAAAATTTTTTTTTTCAAATGTGGTCAAATTATATATCAAATTAAAGCTCTTGATGAGAGGAATACAATGGTGAAAAAATCAATGAAATTGAACATTGCATTGTTGAGTTATGGCTTGCCAAATAAGCTAATTTCTAGTACTCGTTCTGCCGTCCATTTGNGGGGGATTTAAGATCATTTGAATTTGACCGTTAACTCATATTTATTGCCCATTCATGGTAATAACAATATTTTGTTTCTTATCGGGCATAAGCAAAGTTATTTCTGAGATTTGACAAAAGAACGATAAAAAGAAATACACAAAAATTAAATTCTGAAATTTTCAGTCGATTCTATGCACGAAAAGATGTCTTTTATCACAAAAGAAAATATTGAATAAGTGTCGGTTACACGACACTGAGATATTTTGCACATTTTATTAGGTTATAAATAACTTCACCAAAACTCATTCATTTTCAACAAATCTTTTGTGCATTTCATTTAGATTGGACGACAAAAACTGGAGACAAAAATATTCGCTTTTAAGTTTACCAAAACTTTAGTTGGGCTTTAATAAGAATGAGGTATCTCCATACTCTTGCCCCGCACAACTGACACTATTACATGTACATGGTAAATCATCAAAGCTGCTGACACTTCGGTAGTTCTCCAGCCAACATAGGAATTCAACGAAGAAGAAGAAGAAGCTGCTTGTGCATGGCTGGATACAAAAATGCAAGCCAGGCATGGCAATACTATAGCACCGCCCCAATCATGTAGCCTACAGTACACCAGTCCACGACCACGTCCATATATATTTCTTAAATTGTAATAGTAATTTGGATCCATTGACTGATATCTAGTCAAGCCAGGGGCAGACCCGGAGAATGGCGACCAGACTGCGTGCGCGCGCATTGTAAGTCCAAAACAAATGCAAACTAGAAATTTCGGGAGATTTAAAATACAAAAACGCCTTGCTACACGCAAGGAATTACATCAACTCCATAGCTCTCTGGAGTAGTGACAATGTTAAAAAATGTCAAAAACTATTCCAGAGTCTGAGAGCTATCCGCAGCTACTACCTGACTACCGCACGCTAAGCTTCCATAGGATTGCACACAAATTGAAGACATCACGCGCATCTGGTCGCTATTTTCCAGGTTTGCCAAGCCAGGCTAAAAGTAAAAGAAATTAACGTTACAAATACAACAAAAATTGTAAATTGCCATATCGGCATAATATTGCCATAGCATCCTGCTTCGTTAAGAGAGGAACAATATTTCTTTTAAGTACGACAATACACCAGATGGTGGACTGTACTTTACAAGAAGAAGAAGAAGAAGAAGAAGAAGAAGAAGAAGAAGAAGAAGAAGAAGAATTTTAAAGAATCACCCCGCGGCTCTACTGCGAACGGTCGGTTTCTATACGCCAGAACTTCGGCGTACGATTCCCTGTGCTGAGGCCGTGATTACTCACGTTTTCTCGACCGGGCAAAAGTGCAACTATCAAAAATGTACAGACAAACGGGATAGTGTACAAAAGATACTTTATAATTCGAAGAAAAATAATCAACTACATGTCATCTAACAGCATATTAGACGATTTTTAGAAATGATAAAACAAAATTTTCACCAGTAAAATATCTCACCATGGACAGCGTCACGAGCACCGCCTTTCTACGATCGACCCATGCATTGAACTGGCTTACTGCGCATGAGCAGTTTACGTTAGGTTTCAAACATTTTGCCGAG
>BQKZ01001675.1:21994-33758 GCA_036244855.1 Temnopleurus reevesii
GGGGGGGGGGGTATGCCTGATAGGTTTACAAGCAACAAAATGAGTGCTTTTACACATGTACTTGCATTGATAAATCAACTGGATTTTGGTTATGTTTTGAAACCCGTGCAAAATGATGTTCAATAGTCCTTCAAACTGAAAATATATCTGAACAATGAATTGATGATAGATGACTTGCATTTGATTTTGAATTACTGTTGCACATTTTTTAAACAGAACTATCATTATTGCATTTTTAAATGATTAGTTAAAATGTGTATACTTTGTACAATCCTCTTTCATAATGGAAACAAAAATCCAGCTTTCCATCTTCAATTCATGCTTATTTTTATGCACACCTTTCTGCAAAACTTGTGAAACAACATCTTGTCATGCTTGGGGATCTTTCACTCCTTGTTATTCTAAAGTTAAAAGTGACTTTAAAAATGATGTTACTTGTGACAATGTCTTGAAAGAAAAGGGTCTTCATATCAAAAGGAGGTTGCAAAAAACATGTCCTTGGTGCTGGTGGTGTGATTAGCAGAAAAAACCTATGCTAGCAAAAATATGCTGTAGCCTCACCCGCCCTATGTTTGGAAATGTAGGGAAAAAACTTAGATCTTTAAAAATGTCCTCTTTGATGACTTATATTACTCTATGATCGCCACTCTTGGTTAAGGCCTTTCAACATTTGAGACAAAATTAAGGAAAAAGGTAAAACCATTATTATGTTAGCAGATTTAAACACCTTTTCACTATTTTGTCCCTATTGATGTTGGTCTTCTTAGTGTTTTCCATCCATCTTTCTTTCAATTTAGAGGAATGCCTACCAAGATTTGTATTCTTAGTCAAGTGCTTTTGTATCAACCAAAAGATGTCAGTATGGAAACATTCAATAGAAGTAATGAGAAATATGCCATACAATTGGGCAGATCATGTGTCACCATGGACCAAAAGAATTTGCTCTGTTAAATGAAGGTCATGAATAATATGAATAAATGAGACAATTACATGTTTTTCATGGAGTTTGATGTGATATGATGATGTTCTGCATTATCTAGACATTAAGAAATTTATCCCCTGAGGAACCAAAAGAGGATATAAAAAAAGGAATATAATATTTGGTGGGTATCTCTGTATCCACCCTATTTTGTGCTATAGATCCTACAATTTCATGCTTCTTGCTTACACATTGCATTTCCATTGCTGCTAAAGGTTGCTTGCTGTGTAACTAATGGTGGAGGAGAATTAAAACCAGTCAGACATTGGTGTGTTATTTAAAGAGAAATGTTGACAAAGGTAAGATGTCATGCATGCATTATTCACAAGCTTGCTTTCATATTTTTTGTTTTCATCTTTGTATTTTATTCATACGTGCATTCTATGAATATAGGTTTTTAATAGGTTTTTAAATTTTATCTACAGTTTTTATAATTTCACATATTTATGCAGATTTATCTGTCTGTTATGGTATATTTCTGATGCCTTTCAATTCATGCTTTTTGTAATTTGTCATATGATACATTTTTCTGATTTCAGTACTGATTTACCAATGTGAAATATTTTATTCAATAAAATATGTGGTGTGTAAATGACTTCAGAAGTCATTCAGTTTTAAACATGATATCTCATTATGGTAATGACTAGAAAATGAATATCATTCAGTAAAAAAATGAATAAAAATTTAGCACTTAGGTAAAAGAGAAAATATGTTCAACTGCCTAATAGATGACATATTTTTAAATTGGTCGGTCAGTCAATGGTTATATCAGTACGTTTTTCACGGCAAATAAGATTCAGGATGGATTAGAATGCCAAAGTACCTCTGAAAATAACTTCACAGGTTGTATTTCACATATTTGTCTCTGAATTTGATTATATATTCTATTTTGCCTGAAAAGTGAGCAAAGAAAGAAAGTAAAAAGGATGAGTTCTCGCCATTTTCAGAGGGTCGGTACATGGAGAACAATCCCAAAATCATTTTTCTATGCCTAAGAAGCACCATTAAATGTTCGTAAAATTCAGAAAAGGAAAAATTACCTCCAAATTAGCTTAAAAGCAAGATGAAAAAAAGAATTAAACAAATGCTGGCAATTTACCATCTGATCATTGCCAAATACATTTTCTTTCTTTTATTGTATTTTGGGAACAGGGAAGATCGCCTGTTCATGGGCATCCCACCAAAGTAAGGTGGATCACACCAAGGGCAACCTGTCCCCCTAGAGAAATTCCTCACAGACTATTTAGCTGTGGAACCTAGGGCTACCTAGGCTCGTTATTTTCCTTACTCATTAGTTTAAGGCAGGTGAAATTTTGGGAAGGCAGTCTGACCAACCAAAACATATGTAATTTTAATATAGGTTAGAATATTAGATTGGCTATTATTTCCCAGTTACAGATAAATTGATGTTTCATAAAGCCAAATACATGTTTACAATATTTTTAATGTAATTTTGTTTAGAAATTGTCATACAATTTCATGCTTTATGGTGTAAAGCTGCCAAAATTGATGTGAACAGTGCAGAGACCTGCATCATGCATATTCATGTATACCTTATGCATATTAATAAGTTATGGAAAGCCAAGTGTGCATGATATGAATTTATTGCCATGAAATCTATTTCATATAAAGCCTACTAGATGAAGATCATGCTCAGGGTTTGTCATATCATTTGGGGATGGGGATGGGTCAGTGAGGTCAAAGGTCAACAGTCATGTGATTTCATTAAATACATGATGTACCATTGATAATAGCTTATTAATTTACACCAAGAATTATTGCAATGATTGTTATTTTTTGTTTTGTAGACCATCATATTCTGTGAGGGCACAAGATACACAGAAGAAAAGTACAGGCTCAGTCAAGCTTTTGCTAAAGAGAGAGGTATTCCCTGTCTGAAACACCATCTTGTTCCAAGGACCAAAGGTTTTGCTCTGTGCGTTGAGGCATATAGAGGAAAAGGTGAATATCACTTAGAAACTCTTAGTACAATCGAATTTGTCAAAAGCCCCAGTCACAAAGAGCCCTGAAAGCAACACGATTGAACACGACTCTTGTTCGCAGGCAGCTTACTGTGAACTGAACAAAGAATCATGTTGAATCATGTTGCTTCTGGGGCCTTATGTGACTGGGGCATTAGTAACTGCCCATGACCACCCTTGATTCCCCTGACTTAGCTATATGATGGAGTTTTGTTTGCCCAAAATTTGCACTTACCCCAATTTTTTTTTTCAAGTTCAAGGGTCATAGCTCACTTCAGGTCCACCTTCCAAATAGCAGAGATGCTAGCTGTTCTGAAATATGCATTAGGTCAAAATTAAAGCTTTGAATTTATAACACAATAGCTGAGCAAAAGTGATAGCAAATGTGGCAGCAATAAACATACTCTTAGCCATTCACTTTTGATAAAATCCTTGAATTTATATGGGTATGCACCTTACGCATATTCTGGAATGGTTGACATCTCTGAGATACTCCAATTAAATATAATATGGTATGGTTGATTCATGAGAAATTTACTCACTGGGGTTATTTCATATTTTATATACTGCTTTGATATCTTTGAATAAAGAACATTTGAACATTACTAGAGTGTTATACTAACTTTATGAAAATGTGCTTTTTATTTATATGTTCATCTGCCACTTTGTCTTTTCATACTAGATTTCAAGATATATGATGGAACGTTAGCGTACGAGACAGGGAGGAATCCAACGATTTATGATCTATTATCAGGAAAGAAATATGACTGTCATCTCTATGCAAGGTAAGCATATCGATGTAGAATAGCTAATGGTTTACTGCCACTTGGTCTATAGCCATTTGGTCCAATCACCAGTTGCTCCAACTCCAAATGGTCTGAGTGCATTTGGTCCAATAGCCAGTTGGTCCAATAGCCATTTGGTCCAATAGCCAGTTGGTCCAATGGCCAGTTGGTCCAATAGCATTTGGTCCAATAGCCAGTTGGTCTAATTGCATTTGGTCCAATTGCCAGTTGGTCCGATAGCCAGTTGGTCCAATAGCCAGTTGGTCCAATTGCCAGTTGGTCCAATTGCATCTTGGTCAAATAGCCATTATTCCCTACTCACAGAAAGTTAAGAATCACTCGTAAATATTTTAATTAATTTTTAATCAATTTTTCCTATATCTGGAAACAGTTGAATATGATTCTTCTAACATTTTGAAACATAGGGTAATCAGTTGCAGACATGAATGAACTTACTTATTGAACAATGTCTGGAGGAGGTAAAGGGAATGACAAGATCAAAAGATAGGTAGAGAGTAAGAGAGAGAGAAAGGAAAGAACAAAGGGGGTAAAAGGAATGACAAGATAGAGAGATAGGTAGAGAGTAAGAGAGGGAAGGGAAAGGACAAAGGAGGTAAATGGAATGACAAGATAGAGAGTAAGAGAGAAGGGAAAGGACAAAGGAGGTAAATGGAATGACAAGATAGAGAGTAAGAGAGAGAGAGGGGAATCATTCGGAATGAAGACTGTGTATGACCATTTTCTTTACCCCCACCAATGTAATGTTCAATTGAACCAACTGGTAATTGGACCAAGTAACAATTGGACCAACTGGCTATTGGACCAACTGGTAATTGGACCAATGCAATTAGACCAAGTGGCAATTGGACCAACTGGCTATTGGACCAAGTGGCTATTGGACCAACTGGGAATTGGACCAACTGGTTATTGAACCAACTGGTTATTGGACCAACTGGTTATGGCCTAAAGGGGTATTGGCAGAAATGAAGATAGACCAACTGACTATTGGACCAAATGGTAATAGACCAAGCTAATTGATTACCAATTTCACCTCCCATTTTTCATCTTTTTGTGATGCTGTGCTAGCTCTACTCTTATTGACAACAAATCTAGTTCAATATACAAAAATCAAATTTTTACTCCCTCCTAAGCCGTAAGAATGTAATGGCTATAACTGATTGTAAAATCACGAATTAAAAAAAAATGTCTTATTATTCCTTGCCTTTCAGCACAGGCAAAATGACAGGTTGCAAATGAGGATGTTAAAACGAAGGCCTGATTTTGACTGCCTAATGCATTCTGGGACAATGATTGTTTGCATGCGATAGGAAGAATTGGTCTTTAGAAAGCAAACATATGGTGTCTTTAAAGCCCAAATAAAGTTTTGGTAAAAGCAAATGTTTTTGTCCCCAAATTTTGTCTTTAAGCCTTAATGAAATGAAATATATTATCATGAAAATATTGCACAAAAAAATGAAACAAAAAATGAATGAGTTGTAGTAAAGCTATAAACTGAATCGCTAATATCTTGCTTGATAAAGGACACCTTCTCGTGTATAGAATTGGATGAAAATTTCAGAACTTAATATTTGTGTGTACATACCTTTTTATCATTCCTTTGTCAAATCTCGGAAATAAACTAGCATATGCCCGGAAACAAACAAAATATTGTTATTACCAAGAGAGAGCACTCAATATGCTTTAATAGTTAAAATCAAATTTTCTTAGAGGCTTTATGTAATTTCTATGTGCCGTTGCTCCATTCCTTCATCAGTAGGTTACCATTGGATGATGTTCCTGCTGATGATGTGGAGGAATTCTGCCATAAGATGTATAGAGAAAAGGTAAAAAAAACTTATAAAAGCTGACATTTTTTTGCGCACATAGACTTTAGGGACTTCACTGAATATCAGATCTTTTCACACATTTCACGCATTTGAGCGGTTTCATGGTCTCGACATTTGCAAAAATTTTAGCTTTATGCAGTGGAAACACAGAATGATAAGGTTCATGAGACCATCAAAAATCCATTTTTGCAGTAATCTCATTATAGCAGAGTTGATAAAAACAAGAAGTTAAATACTAGGTGAACTGGAACCAGAATTTTTACCTCTTTATATCAGGAATTTGGTAATACCAGATTTCTTTATACCGAGTTTCTACTGTACAGTAATTGGGTAGATGTATTTTTAAATTGAATCAAATTTAATTTCCCATATTTATATTATTTGAAATCTAAATTGAATTTCATTGGTACTTGAAATGAAAAATTTGGATACTGGTTAACAGGAATAAAGAGCATAAATCTTAGATTCCATCAGTATCCGATGTAATAAACTTTTGCTGTATTGTGTAATTTTCTTCTGAGTCAAAAAATCCAACTATTTTTAATCTTAGAAATTGAGCTCCAATGTTTTTACAGAAAAAACACTTTGATCTAGGATGAGTTTATGATAGTAATTTCAAATTGTTAGTTTTTGCCATAAAAATTTCAGTCCATGCTATGCATATTTTTTAAAGTTTTTTTCTCTTATATCCACCCCTCCATCTTTTCCTTCTATCTCCGATCTCCGTTCCTCTGCTTCTCACCCCCCTTCCCATAATTTTCAATCCCTACCCCTCCCACCGTCCCCTATTCATCTCATCCTCATCCCGTAACACAGGATAAAGCTTATGAACACTTCGTCCATCACAACACTTTTGAAGGTTTTGATGCCGAACGCCCGATTTACATCCCCCCTCGTCCGTGGAACTCCTTGATCATCATGACAGGTTGGATGGTAGTCATTGGTCTACCACTCATCTATTATGCCTTTATGATCATCACTTCAGGGTCTGTCTTCCAAGTTCTCATCAGTGCAACTGTGCTTTATGCAGGTGAGCATTTAAATATTTAAGATTCATGACGGCTGAAAGTTAAAGCTAATTTTTAGACTTGCAAAATAGTGTAACTTTCAGAATAAGTGCATAGGCCTTAGAAATTGAAATTTGAATCACCAAACATTGGAAACAAATATTTTCAATAAAAAAATATGATATGCTTTCTCGCATGAAAAGAATATTGCTACGGCTGTTCTAATGATTCTCATTTTAATTTCTATCCTCTTGCATATTCATGAAGGTTGACACCTCTGTCATGGCCATTGGATGTCTATTTTTTAATTAGCCTTATTGTAGTTGTGTTGAATGTAGGTACAGTCTAATCTCGTTCTAACAAGGTCGTTAGGACCAGGGAAATTACCTCTTTATATTGAAACCTTGTTATATCAGGGCCAAAATACAATAAAATACAAAGAGATGGTACCAGAAAAATTACCTTGCTATAACAAGACTTTCTTATATCAGTGCTCTTTATAACTGTCATTTTTGTGAGATGGGTAACAAGTTAGAGGATACATAGCAATGCAACAAGTCCAATCCATCACTGAACCTGTGATTTGCAGCATGAGGATTTATTTCTCAGACAACATATTTATTTGTTTGCTCTGCAATTGGATTCTCCTCATGTTTGATGATCAACAAATACATTTTTGTTGATGGATATAACAAAAGTTTTGTATAACTGAGAGGGAATTCCTCAGATGCTAATGGCCTTGCTGTGGTAAAGTTCTACTTTTTCAGTTTTTAAATCAATTTTGATTAAGTTATAGTCATAATCAAGCCCCCACAATAATATCAGAAACTAACCAAGAATTGAACAGCGGTAAATATGAAGCTGTCATATTATTGATTGTATTTAGTGATGGCTTTGTTTTGCTTCATCCCACTTTTTCTCCTCCAGTTATGCGACTGTGTCAGTATCTCGTGTTTCTTGCGCAATCCAAAGAGAAATCATCCTATGGTTTGAAAGAGAAAACGGGATGATTCTGCAATACCTAGTTATTGGAGACTTTGATCACTGGAAAATGAAGATGAACTGGAAAATAGATTGTGATTCAAGTGCGAGATCAATTTCATGTTAGAGGACACAGTTTTAAACATCAACAGAAAAAGTACTTAAGTGTAACAATCTCTTTGAGTCCTGCACGATTTTGCTCCAGTTGGACTTTACAGAGATTGGCTCAGTATTGATGTGTCAAGGTGCAGTGGTTATGATTCATGCCTTTCAATCAGGGGGTCGCGGTTGGAATCCTACCCATGGTGTTAATTTCTTCAGCAAGAAATTAATCCACATGGTGCTGCACTCTACCCGGATGTGATGAGGGACCAGATTGAAGTAGCCATATATTGGTTAATTTAGCATTGAGCGTCTTGAAGCACCCTCCTAGAATACTCCTAAAGGGAGTTGAAAATGTGGATAATGTTAAATGGTTTCTTGCCAAAGTCCAAAAGACAGGGATGATATTAGTTCTAATTATTACAGGGCCCACATGAAGAACAATTGAAGCAGTTACCATGGGTAAATAATGCATTATTATTATACGTTTGATTAAATTATAATACCAATTAAGTTTGCTCCCCTCTACCCTGCCTGCAAATTGTACTCTGGGGGTACCTCCTACGAAATTAAACCTAAATTTATTTATATATTCATTGTTCTGGATATGACTTGCTTTTTGTTCATTTGTATTGTCAAAAATAGAAAATGAATATGATATCAATTACACTTACGGGGTGTTGCTAGAAAGTTGCATTCAATTGTAATTGCTGTTGATCGGTATGCACTAATCAAATGCAATGTTTCATGCAGTTCTTGTTAGAAACACAGGCCATGCACAAAGGACAATACTCATTTCAATTTGTTACTAATTTGCAGTTGATTTGCAATTGATGGCAATTTCTCGCAACATCCGCAAGACAGAGTTGACTGTTTACATATTTTCTTATCTGTGAGGAAGAAAAGTATGATATTAGAGTGTAGATATTCCATCCACGTAACTGTGCTATTTTGTGTTTTTATATGAAGTTTTCAACTATTTTTTTCTAGTTTTTTACACTTGGCATAACAAAAATTCTGTGCAAATCTAAAGAAAATTGATTAAAATGCAATTTTTTTTTTTGCATTTACAGATTTATCAACGATGTGAGATAAAAGTGTATGTTAGACAAGACATTGCAATAGTACAAATATTGTCACATTTGCTCCTGAAATCAGTATTGTGAGGGTATTACATTCAGGGTTATATTTAGATTAGATTAAAATAAATATTGAGATGTGTGTGAAATACAGTCAACCTTGCCAAGTCGACCTCGCATTAAATCATATTACAATGTTTTATGGTCTTTTCAAATGTCCTCTTCTTTTTGTATTATATTAGTTGAATTTGTAATAATTGAATTTTTCTATTCAAAGTTCTTTCTTCAGCCTTAAAAGATACTACTTAGGCAAGTTTGACTGTACATAATTTCATTTAATTTATTGCTGTGTCAACTCATGCAGGGTTTTGCTGTTATTAATTTCATTTGTGTGATGAATATTGTGATTTTTATAGAGATTATATTTATCTTTATTGATATGCTTGTCTTGAGTTCTTAATCATAGAATTTGACTTAGATCACTTAGAGGAGCTTGATACCTGCTTCATGAAAGTGAGCAATATTTCACGTGCAAATAAAATATATTCAATTGGAAAATTAAACTTTTAACTTGAATATAAACTTTTCAAAAAAAGGAATAGTCATCAATTGAATGTGTGTCCATACAAATTCGTGTGTACCTGCAAATTGTTTTTACTTAGAAATTATTTTTCGCTTATTGGATTAATAAACATATGATGAGTAATGGAAAAGAAAGTTGTCATTTTTATAATTAAGCGTATTGTTATATACAGTGGAACCTCGTTATAAAGAGATCAGATATTGTGATATATCTGTTATAACAAGGTGATTTTATTGGTCCCAGCTCTTTATATTTCTTTGTTTTTTTTACCCTGACATAGTGAGGAACCTGATATACCAATGTAATTTTCATGATCCCAAGGACCTCGTTATAAAGAGGTTTCACTGTAGTAAGTAACATTTAATTTACAACTACAAAAATGGAAATACAGTGTTCATTTGTATGAATGGTGAATGATCAACTCACCAAATTGAGTAAAGATTTCAAAGCACATCCAAAAATTTAATTACCAGTCACAGGTAATCATTTTTATTATATTTTTGGGTTGTCTGTGTATATCCACCCGAATTTTATCCCAGTCCTTTCTCCATTATGCTCACAGTATTTTCATCATTGAATCTGACGAAAATTAACAATAAGTCAAAAAGGAGCTTGAGCTTTCGATCCTAGCAGAATCTTAATCATAAGCGAAATGACAAGGAAATGAAGTGAACACACAAGTATATAGAAAAAGCTAAAGTGGAGAGAAAGAAAGGATGTGAAGGGCAGCCAATCACAGAGCAAGGAGGGACGAATAAAGGAACTCCAATGCTTGAACAAAAGAAAGGTGACCAGCTAGAGGAGAGCTTGGGACAAAACAATGAAGGGATTAGAGAAGTGTGAAAGTTGAGAGGGGTGAAGGGAAGGTGAGAAAGCCATGTAGNATTGTGATTTTTATAGAGATTATATTTATCTTTATTGATATGCTTGTCTTGAGTTCTTAATCATAGAATTTGACTTAGATCACTTAGAGGAGGTTGATACCTGCTTCATGAACGTGAGCAATATTTCACTCGGAAATAAAATATATTCAATTGGAAAATTAAACTTTTTACTTGAATGGAAACTTTTCAAACAAAAGAATAGTCATCAACTGAATGTGTGTCCTTACAAATTTGTGTGTACCTGCAAATTATTTTTTACTGAGAACTTATTTGTTGCTATTGGAATAATAAACATATGATAAATGTAAAAAGGTTGTCATTTTTTTTAATTTTGCATATTATTACATAGGAAGTAACATTTAATTTACAGCTAGAAAAATGGAAATATATAGTTTTGTAAAATGGTAAATGATCAACTCACCAAAGTGAGTAAAGATCTCAAAGCACATCCAAAAATTGATTACAAGTCACAGTTAAGCAATTTTATGCCTCCGTCACCGAATCTCGTTACCACAATAACTTCAGAACTGTGAACAGATTTTTAGATGTATTTTGAGAATTTTGCTCAATTTGTACGTCACCATCCTTGTGAAACTCTATTATGATGATCAAATTATATTAACAAATCTGCTGGGATGAGATTATCATATGTCATTGGTCATATATAAAATGCATAGTTGTTACATATGTATTTCACTGTAAGCAAAAGGAACAAAGGACTGAGACGCAACAAAAATAAATCCATTCAAGCATTCACAATGCACACAAAATTAAATTTTCTTCCCTCTCATTCTGCGGAGAAATGTCAAACTTGTATTGCATCTGTTCGGTGAATGGACAGGGAAGCCATTTTTATGTTCATGAAATCGTTGTGAAGCCTTAAATGAAGTTGTTTACTTTATTCCAGTCCTTTCTTCATTCTGCTAACAGTGTTTTCATCATCGAATCTGACAAAAATTAATATTTTGTGCAAATGATAGAATAAAAAAAAACTTTTCACTTAGAAAAGAAAAATGCTTTAATGTTGGAATGGACAAGTATTTTTTTTCTGAAATGTATCTTTGCCGCTTATGGATCAGTGAACGTATATGGTATCAACATTATTCAAATATTATTAAAAGATTATGTCTATGCAGCCATTTAGCCCAGGATTACAGATGAAGGGGGGGGGGGGCATAGTGTGTTCCTAGGATTTTCTGACAAGCAAAAAACAAAATGAATAAAAGCTTGCACATTACATTCTGGCGGCCTGCTTACAAGTCCCCCCCCCCCCCCCCCCAAAAAAAAAAAAAGATATTCACTTCCTGTCAGTGGGCTGACTGTAAGCAAAAAATAGTCAAAAAACGCCCGCAACAGAAAAGGTCTTTACACATATTAGAAACCCATTTTACTTTCATTTTTCTCCCACTCCCTCCCTGGCTATGCGTCTGGTCTATGTTCGAGGGGAGACAAGAAGTTAGCATGATTTGACAAGTAATGGAAATACATATGATGCAAATAAATAAAAAAGAACATAACGGGGGGGGGGGGGGGGG
>BQKZ01001675.1:41235-54866 GCA_036244855.1 Temnopleurus reevesii
ACCCATTTCTATCGATTCCGTCCGACATGGTGAGTTTTTCCAACGTAGCATTTCAGTAAAATGGAATATTAAAAAAATACCCAAACCTGTTGATACCTTGGCCCACCCTCTATATCCATGAGCAATATTATTAGCCCAATAGCTCTGGAACAAAAATGACAGCGACTTCTGCTATCAAATTCCGTCCGACATGATTACGACAATTTTGAAACAGGCCCTTCTGTAGATCAAGATGATATGAACCTGAGCACTAATGGCATAAGGTTCATGCTTTGTCATTCAAAAAAATTTGCTTTGATCCCTTGACTATGATGTTTTTAGAGTCTGCATGTAAATAAGAGAACACCCTAAGTATATATCAGCAGTGTTTCATCAGTTAATTTGGCATGTAAAATGTTGCACTAGTTTACTTAATCCAGATTTGGGGATGGATTTTGTGCACTTTTGAACTAAAACAAATTGAGAAATTGTATCTGATCCTTTTAGCTTTTGATTCAGAGATTCCTCTTATGTTATTTTATACCACAGAGCTTTTTTGTTTATTGATACCAAAGTTCTTAGAATAAAAGTGCAGAAAATGTCTACAAAATGCATGTACTGTCTGATCTCCATAGATGTATGCAGTCCGGGTGAGATGGTGTATATCACTTCAAAAGAGAGAAAAAAATGCTCCAAGCATGATCCACAGACCAGCCCTACTTGAATGGCCAAGTGTGGGATGACAGATTGAGGGAATCCGAATGTGACAATCACATGCAAGTCAATTGATCCAAAGTTCTGAGTCATTCCTTGTAGCTTCCAAAACCAAACTGCCAAGGATCACCTAGCCTAGATAATACAGGTTAAGATTGCAGTTGGGGAGGTTCAAGGCAGACATACAGAATTGGGGGTACACCGATAGCTCTGCAGAGGATGAGTGTGGGCAGGGCAATTAGACCATATCTCGTCTTCTGAGCTGCAATGTTACAACCTGGTTCCGAGAGGGACCTGGTAGCAGTGGTGAATGGCCTGGCTTTTGCATACATGTGCTAGACATTAGAAAATGGTTGTGTGATTATAACAAGATGATGATGAGTGTTTATTATTTCTTTCAATATTATTTTAATATTCAATCTTTCTTTCCTGCACCCCCAAATTCAGCAACTAATTTGTAACGTGACAATTCCCTTGGATTTTATTCTTCTTGTAAAAGTTGTCCCCCTATAAAACATTTTAAACTTTTATGCAATTTGGTAATGTCTTTTAGAACTTAAGGTCTCATGTTATAAAAAAAACAATATGGAAAACGATCCAGACAGTTCAGAATGTAAAATATGTACACGTACACGTAAGTATATTTGGAAGATTGCTGTGAGGCATTGTACATATTGGTCTGTGGTACACCAAAGCAATTATTTGAAGTTTGCTCTGAAGTTCTGAACAGTGACATATTCGTAGCACATTGGCACATTCAACGTTAATGAAAAAAGATCAAGCGTATGACCCCATTGACATACTGTGGGTTAGAAAAATATTGTTCCATGGGTATTTTGTGTGCTGGTATTAGATGTTCTTTGACTTTTTACTCCATTACAAGTAACTTTTTAAAGTCCTTTTTTCACGTGAATTGTATTTCTAGAATTGAAAAAAAAATGATAACAAATACCTTTTAATTTCAGACCAATTGACACAATTCTGAAAATGGAATTCAAGGGCAACTAAGGTTTGGGGGACCTTGCCATAGAATGTATTTGGGTAGATTTAAGGATATCTGTATACTCATGATGTTAAAGCAAAGCAATTATTTGCAGTTTTGCTCCTGGCACACATTCGGAACACATGGGCACATTCAATGTTAATGCGAAGGGGTCAACTATATGACCCCATTGACTTTCAGTGGGTTGGAAAAATATTGTTCATTGGGGATTTTGTGTGCTGATAAAGCATGTGATGTGATGACTGATTCGTGGTCCAATTTGCGCCCACACACAATATTACACCAGTTGGTAAAGGGATCAATTCTTGAATAATCGATGTAGAAATATGAATATTTTGCCCAATTAACAATACTTGGATTAATATTTGTTTTCGTAATTAATACTGGGAATAATTTTTCCTTGTATTGGATTGCAATTTGCTATGCATTACATGTACAGCATGATTGCTACACACCATATTTTTTGTTTTGCAACTTTTTCACATAGAATTGTATACAGTAAAATGTTAAAACTGTTTCCTCAACATCTAAAACTGCTAATCAAATCAATTATGATCTATGTATTTCCCATTAAGCTACAAGTACGAGCAGAACTAACATACAGCACCCCTCTCTTTCTGTACTCTGTTTTTGCATCCAGAATCTGATTTTTATGTTATAATTTTGAAGAAATTATCTGTTTGAAATAAATTGCAGCACTTGTGTACATGTACAATGGTTTTGGAATATTGATTTGTGCCATCAGAAACTTTTAACAGATAGTGTAAAATGTGCTGCACGGGTTCAAAATTCTGTTGATAATAATATCAATAAATTTTGCACTCAATGTCTTTTAAACTTCAAAGTCATGTTTTGGTAGATGTGTATCATTCACTAACCCCCTAAATCGACATTTTCTGTCATATTGCAATTTGATACATGGGTAAACTCAAATACACTTGTTTAATTTGACACTTCATGAAAACAAGTGAAGAATCAGCAAACTTAGTCTCTTGTTTGGTTGACTAGGCAACTTTAGTATCAGACTGAGTTCATTGTTGATATGAAAAGTGCAGCAGGAGATCTGTCTTTTCCATTATTTACTATACCTCATTTTCGTTTGTCATTTTGTTGTGCTTTCGTTCATTTCAGATGAGTGAACCTATTCAAGATGGAGGCCACTGAGGAACAAAGGTATGATTCAGACAATTGTCAAAACTTCTTGACCAGGAAATTAAAATTCTTCTCAAATATGCCATTTTTTATTAAACATTGATGAACTGTATTGGAGATATTTTGTATAATATTTTTTTTTCAAATAAACTTGTGTCGTAAGACTTTTTCTGTAGCCAGATGGTTTTGTTGAATTGAAACACTCTATTGAGTTCAAAGAGGCTTACATGTAATTACCATGGGAATTTTTTCCCTTTGAAATATTTTCATGAAATCTGTTTCAATTATTAACATGTGCATTGATGATCATGTGATGCACAATATGTATTCATATTGTCTTTTAGAATCATGATTACAAACTTTCAAAACATGTTTCTATTTATAAGTTTCTTTTTTTTTTTCATCAAAATAAGTTATTTCTTTTATTTTCCAAATCATTCAATTTTTTTTCACTTTTCCTAAATATGGCATGAATTGATGTCTAACTTCTCCTATACACTCCAGCTATTCCTGTATATTATTGAATTGAAAGCATTATAAAGAGTTATAAAATATTGTTTTCTTCTTTTTATATATACAGGTCAAGAAGTTGCGAATGATCACCATAGAATTGCCTTCAGGTACCCCAAGTGAGTGAAGCATTCGCCATCAGTGGGCTTCGAAAACCTCTAGCTTTCACCTCTTAAGTCCCCACAAAGTCACGATGGGAGGAGGAAGCAGCAAGAACAAACCTAAAGATGATGCTGTGGGACTGAAATTAAGCAAGGATGAGAGACGGATGCTCCAGAGATGCCTTTACAGTCTTCCTTTCCCACCAGGCACCATCAATGCCGAGATGGTGGCCGCAGCCTCCAAAATGATAGAGAGACTGGAGTATCGGGATCCTGTCAATGTCTTGACGAAAGGTATGGGTCAGAAAGTTTGTCTTCTTATTTTTAATTTAGTAGACTATCAAGCACTGTGAGCAGAAGGGAAAAAGTAAACAAATTCATTCAAAAATTCACAATTATAGCTTCATTATCACAAAAAACAGTCCCAGTTGCAACATTTGTTCAGCATTTTCCACAGAATAAGATCTATGGAAATTTCTTTTGTGTTTACTTTGTCCCAGAACTTTGTTCATTCTGCTCCCAATGACGGAGAGGAAAAAAGAAATTGAATGTGTTATCCTGTTTCCCAAATTAAAAAAAACAACCTCACATTTTATTCCCAGATTATTTGAAAAACCCACCTTCCCTTCATCACGCTTTTCTATTCTTGTTAATAAAAGCCTAATGTACAGGTACATGTAGGAAAGCGTATTAATTATTGAACATGTTGATGTATTTATACAGTTTTTACAGTTCAGCCTATACCTGTAGGCATAAGAATGAATTATCTCCACCATTTGACCCTGATTGTAAATTTAATTAAATTTTAAGATATATGATTTGTAAATGCAAATCTATGAATTCATTGAAATTAAGAATAGCACTCACATTATCATTCTATTTATTTTGTTTCATTTTTTTTCACCACATTTCAATTCATGCTCTAGACCAGCGATTCTCAATTACTTTTTTTTTTTTTTTTTTACTAAAGCTCCACATTTCTTGTTGACACTCTCTACTGCTCCACTGATAAGTCAAAAAGAGTGGAAGCCTAGTGAAAGCCTGGTAAATACAGTATGTTACCATGATCATTTTCCCTCCTATTTTTTTCATTCCTGGCTCGCTTCCAGGCACCACTCTGCAAGGCTTGAAGCGCCAAAAGTGGCGCGTGCCACTGTTTGAGAAGCCCTGCCCTAGACTGTACTGAATTTTGTGCAACTATTTGGTTGCTGTGGTATTATTGCATGTGGTCATTTGTAATACTATGGGGGTGTTGCTCAAAAGTTGCAATTGATTGCAAGTTGCAGTTGATTGGAACGCGCCAATCAAAATCATTGTTTCATGCGCGTCTTGTTAACTGCGCTATTGCGCGCGAATTAAAATGCGCATTGCAATTTGTAAAGTTGCAGTTGATCTGCAGTTGATTTTGAGCAACACCCCCCCCCCCCCCCTTGTCCCATAGTGATATTCTTTACAATAGATCTGACAATTTCAATTATTTTGAATTTTCATTGTGTGTTCCTAGACATTGTAAAATTGGCACAAAACCTCAGCGGAAGTAAGTGTCATTAGTGTGGTTGCAATGCATTGTTTTGCAAGTCTTTGTCTGGGTTCACACCTACAATAGAGCAGTCTAGGGGCAGAGGGTTCCTTTTTCTACATTTGCTTTGAGTACCAAAATGGGGGGAAATATCGTTTTTGAACACTAGGCCTCGTGGTTTCTCCCTCTAGTCAAAACCTATGAGAGTTTGTTGTTTAGATACTTCGTTCTTGTGGGGAAATAATCTTTGTATGTTCCTTTCATGTACATCTCTTCTCTCTAATGGTCCACAATTCATAATACATCAAGGCTCACATAAATTTTGACATCAAAGACATTATACTTTTAGGCCAGCAATTTGCAGGTTCTATAGGTGCATGCAGCCACAGGCTGCGCACAAAGCCTGCCTATTTTTGGTGTAAACACACACTGGCCTGAGTGCAGAACCAAATGTGGGTCTATCGGACACAATTACCCAGTCCCCTCATCCAAATTATATTTTTTTCAAATGAAAAACGCCCTTTTTTGGCAGGTACTTTATACCAATTGCGAAGTCTGAATTTCTACAAAATTGGATTGTCGATTTGGTCTGACTGGATTTGTTTGTCCCAGGCTGGCTCAAAGTCTGTAATAGAAGTGTGTAACTTTATAGAAAGTCTTTATAATCATGTACATGGAGAAGTCATTTCTGTCAGTACAGTTCTTTTTGCTGTTGATGTGCACTTAAAACCTGTTGCCAGCAAATTATCGTAAAGAAGGCATTAAACAAAAATTTTGTCTTAAGTCTCCTTTTAAATCTTTTGTGTCAATACTAATTGGTGGTCGTGCTAAAGGAATTAACTTCCTCATAAAGGTCATGTTAGAGTTCCAAAGGAGCGTGTTGAGCTGTTAGCAAATAAATCTTGCTGCAGGATATTTGTTCAGAGACACCTTTATGTTGTCTTCAGCTTCTTCCACACAAAAATGTTTTTTTTTCTTCTCATTCTACATGTAGCTGGAAAACCTTTTCCTATTTTCCCAGTCAGGGAAATGTCAGGAAATTTGATGAAGATCAGGAAAAAAAAATCAGGGGAAAATCAGGGAATTGGATCACATTAACAAAGATCAAAATTGGTATTCGAGGGTTTGTCGAAATAGGTTAATATTGATAGATTAGGTTGAAGTAGCTATCCCAGAATTATGATAATTCATCAGCAAAAAAATCAGGGATAAGGGGATTTTTTTTGTTCACCTCAATTAGTGGGAACCCTTGAACATTTATCTTTTTATTATTTTTGGGTATCTACACATATTAACTGACCAGCAGTAGATACTGAATGAATCAATGTACAATAAGAATTATACGATGAACTATTGTTATAAGATTCCTGGCAGATCCATGTATAGGCTCCATGATAATTGTTCTTTTATTTTCTATATTGATTCTATTGAAGGGTCATTTCAGCGTCCTTGCAAAGAGTGGTGAACCTGTTACAAATCTTCATAGAAATCCTAATCCATACAGGGTGTATATTTACATCTATATTGTTTCAACTTTGTACATCCTAATGTTACTTAAAGTGACAAGAAATATATGTTCATTTGGAAGCTACTATATACTTTGCCATGATAATTTTACTTTCCCTATTGACAGGTGGTCGAGCTAAAGGAATCTACATTCTAATCAAGGGTCATGTCAGAGTCCTATCGGAGAGTGAGGAACCTGTAGCAAATCTTGCACCGGGAAATTTCTTTGGAGAAATCTCAACGCTCTTTTATGTTCCTGTCACGGCGACCGTTCAAGCTTCAGCTCAGTGAGTTACTGTTTAATTAATTTGCTCTAAATTCTGCAAGATATTGTTTTTTAGATATCGTATGGAGTATGGCATTGCCAAATATTAGACCAAAATCTAGAAAGTAATATTGACATAATAGGTCAACATTTTTTTCAAACAAATATGTTCAGGGCCAAAATGT
Source organism: Temnopleurus reevesii (assembly GCA_036244855.1). NCBI lineage: Eukaryota > Metazoa > Echinodermata > Echinoidea > Temnopleuroida > Temnopleuridae > Temnopleurus > Temnopleurus reevesii. The sequence goes on from BQKZ01001675.1 coordinate 48,170, forward strand.
TAGTATTTCTTTATCTATATATTCATCCTTCTTTCTTAGCACTTACGGAATTTCCTTAGCAAGTGACAAGCACTGTATAAAAAAGTTTATTATTATTATTGCTATTATATGATCCCCAAGGTAAAGATATACACCAAAAATTCAAACTTGAGGAGTAGAGTAAATCCGAAGATTCATAATCTTTTATGTCAATCACTTTAATTTGATGTTTATACATGTAGCAACAAATTTTGCCACACTGCTGTACCCAAGGCAGGTGATGTAAATTTGTACATAATAATGCATACATAATATAAATTGTAATGCGCATTTGAGTATATCCTTATAGAAAATACGCCAAATAAATCTACAAATATCATTATTCCTAAGGCAGAGCTACACATCTCAAATTCAAACTTGAGGAGTAGAGTTAGTTTGAAGATTCATAATCTTTTTTCGTCAATCATTGGAATTTGATGTTTATGGGTCACACATGGGGCTACTTTGGAAGAATTTTATAGGTCACTTGTGGCATGGATACGTCAATTATCCAGGGTATTTCTTTACTTTCCTTCTTTTCTTACAACAGCAATGCTCCCGGATCCATGGTGACAGAACTTTTTGAAATATTAAGAGAACTTCCTGAAAATGTTCCCTACATGTACACCTTATTGCACAAATTTGTGCATGAACAAGGAATTTCACGAAGACTGGCATGTTTGTAACTGAAAAAAGAGGATCCCTTGCATGAAGTTATAAATTCTCCTGTCAAAATTTATCCATTTACCTAAAATGGTGTTTCACTCGTTACAGTTTTGATCTATTCTTGATTTCTTTCTGATGCTTGATTTCAAATAGATCTCAGTTCCTCCTCCTCAAAGAGGAGAACCTACGGAAGGCTATTGGGGAGGTAGTATCAACAGACCTGATGGATTATTACGTCAAACAGCGCTACTTTGATACCAGTGGGAAGCTAGACCAAGGTGAACTGATGCGTAGGATATGTCTTTCTACACTTGAAAAGGTAAGTCTACAGTGTATCATTTAACACTTAATACAATTAAAGCCCCAGTCACATAGCGGCCCGGAAGTAACACGATTGAACACGACTCTTCTTTTTATTTCAAAGTTAACTGCCTCCGAACAAAGAGTCGGTTTGAATCGTGTTGCTTCCGGGGGTCTATGTGACTGGGGCATTAGGGAAATGAGGACTACAAACAAGAGAAAATAAAAGTTCAAATCATAAGAATGAAGTGCACCCCAGATATTATACTATTTCAATGAAGATGAAAACAAATTTAATAGCATATTGAAATAGGAATTATGAAAATTTGTCATGTAATGTATATTAGCTCTGCTAATGGACAACACTTGATGACTTCAGGTTAATACATATTCTCTATACCCTTTGAAAACGTATGTTGAGGAAAATGGTTTTCTATATATTATTATTCCCACATTGAACAATCCTCATCAATGACTAAGTTCTCTTCGAATTCCAATGTTCTTTAACTTCTATTGATCTTTTTTTCAGATACCATTGTTCAGTAAATGGAAGGGAGATGCTTGTTCCAGCCTTGTCAAAAAGATAAAAGAGGATCTTGAACTCCAGTACCCCGTCTTATTAATTCCAGATGGGACAATGCTGGTCATTGAGGAGGATAAATCAGAGGAGGTGGTAATTGTCACTAGGGGCAAGTAAGTTACTTTGATCATAATTTTGATGATGCGTTTACTTGTTGTCTATGGATTTGGGACTTTAATTTTGAGCCCCTTCTCGTAAAAACAAAACAGTGCGATCATATTATCCAAGTTGTCTTTTCACTTGCTCGAACACCTCAGTCCAATTTTTTCGTGTGCAACAAAATTGCGAAACGGAAATGCGAAAAGAGACAGGGATTTTGAGCCAACCAAGCATAAGTCATTCTTTGAAATCGTGAATACTGATCACCGGAAAGATGATGCAATAGCCATTTTATTTCCTAAGTTATCATTCGTGTTTTAATAATTTGTTCTTCTATTTTCTTTCCTTATTTCTTTCTTACTTGTTCCAGAGTTGAAATAACTAGAGAGAAAGATTCCATCGCAATCATTGATGTTCAGAGATGGCCATTTTGGATCGGAGAAGAAGGTTAGTATATTTTGTTCTACTTATGGAGACATAGTGATCACTTTTCCTGTCTTTTGGTAGGTCTTATACAAGAGTGTTCAATTTTATCTTTAGATTTGCTCTCCATTCTTTATTCAGCAATTTGTTCTGACTTGGAACTAGTAATACAATACAATACCCTGAGGCACATTGCATAAATTATTTTGCCATAGAAAACTCAGGCAAACTTTTTGCCTGAATTTTCCTTCTGTAAAAGTCTATGGCAAAATTACTCTTTGCAAAATGCTGTATGCAATAGGCCCCTATTGAGAGGTGATGAAATCAAATATCAACTAGGAGTCAAACGGTCAAGTGATAGAAGAATATGCGCATCGTTTATTCTTACAAATTTGTAAAAAATTTGTTCTAATTTTTCTGAATGAATGCATATATATCTAAACAATCTACCTCATCACTTCATATTGCTTATTTTCCAGGTCTTTTCTCCAACATTGATAATCCCTGTGGAGCACATGCTGTAGGGGCATGCCAAGCCATCAGGATAAAGAAATCTACCGTTCAAAGTATCATCAATAAAGTAAGTATGTCTGAGGAAAATATAATTATTTGATAATTTTGTCATGAAAAAGTGCATTTACGAAGCTGATGATGATGATGATGATGATGATGGTGATGAAGACAATGAGTATGACTATGATGATAATGATGATGGTTGTGATGGTAATGGTTATGATAATTGTAATGATAAGGCCTTAATAATGTTTTGAATGTGCAGTGACTGTTATTTTGTCAGTATTAATTAATGAAGAGGCTGGTTTACCAATAGATTCGAATGTATGCATGTTTCTATTCCAAAAATGTAGATATGTTGTATTCCTTAAAATTGTTTGCAACAATTGAATTACAATATGAACAAAATATTGACTACTTATATCAATGTAGTTTAAATAAATGAATTACCCAAATCACCAATAATTGGGATGAAATTTGCATACATTACTTGTTGCTACGTCGGGCAAGTCTCGGGCAAGCTTTCGGTTCACCTTTGTGTTGGAGGTATGCATGAAAATTGCATAATAAAACCGCCTATTGGATATCTGACCTTATTTTTTGTGGAAAGAGATTTTCAGAGAGCAAATTACTGTAAGTGTGATGAAATTTTCATAAGTGGAAAATTATGTGTCCATTTTCAATTTTTTTTTAAATTCCAGTTCAAAGCTGAGGCAGGACAAGACTTTGAAAAGCGAGCGAAACCCTGGCAGGCAAGACTGAGCCGGGATAGTCGACTGTCTGAGAGAATGAAGGCTGAATTGATCTTACCGGTAAGTTTAAAGGGTGTAAATAGTAGATTTTCCATCATTAGTTTCATTCTTAATCATGTGAGTGTTTTTCCACAAGTTGATTGACCATAGACCCTTTTACTTATGGATTCAAAAGTGTGGACTTTCCTCACAAGGAACTTCGGTGAAGTACTATTTGTTGTTTGTAATTCTTCCAATTCAGTTTGTGTGTATCATTTTGTGAGTGGCATTACCATCTAGCATGCCAACATACAGTTTTGCATGAAATTCTCATATCCACTGTCAAATTAAAGTAAGTCAACATGTGTTCCAATAGTGTGTCAGCATACTTGTCACTGGTTTGAAAGTACACATCCAATGATCAATCTATACGCAACATATTCCCAAACTGTTTTATTTTTGTAAAAAAACATCATTTTCAATTCAAGAAAACGGTGAGTGTATTAATATAACAGTTATTTTGCAAAATGGCATGTCGACACGGGAGCATTGTACATTATATCAAATTGTCATGAATGTAGTTACAATCACATTGAAGATGATTTTCTTTTTTAAGAAGATGTGAAATTATATCATTGACTATTCAGATCTTTTGTTTTTCTTTGCAGGTTCTCATCAACACCTTGTCAAGATTAGAGATGTTTTCCAGGGCTTCCTTGGTGTTTGTTTACAATGTGGCCATGTTCTTCACGGCACAATCATATGAAGATAAAGGCATTATTGTTAGTAAGTAAACTAAATCCATTACTCCTACCACCACTGCAATAGTCCTCATCATCATCTCCACCATCACCATCATCACCCATACCAACATCACTTCTACCAACACCACCAACAACACACCACTATCAACATGCCACCTTAGCTTCTTTGGTGTTTGTCTACAATGTGTCAATGTTTTTTACAGCTCAGTCATATGAAAACAAAGGTGTTATTATTAGCAAGTAAACAGTCCTCATCACCACCATCACCATCTCAACACCACCACCAACACCTACACGATCTCACAATGACCACTACTGCCACCACCTTCAACACCTCCACCACCTCCACCACCAAAAGCACCACCACCACCCCACTATCCCACCATCACCATCACCATCACCATCAGGTGCTCAACAACACATTCTTAAGATAAAAGATGTTTTCCACAGCTTCTCTGGTGTTTATCTATATTGTGGACATGTCTTTTTTTACTGCGTAATCCTGTAGGGATAAAGACATGCTTGGATTCAGAAAGTCTCTGTCACCCCAAGATCACTAGTTAAGCGTAAGCATTCAGTTTACGAGAGATTTACATTTAACATCCATATCTTGATCCTTAAAATTCACACAGATTGTGCTAATTTTAAATCTTACAACAGTATGTGTAATTTGCATTGTATTAATGATTATTATTATAACTCGGTTATATTTACCTATTCTCCAATATTATCATCAGATGGCACTGGGAATCCAGCCAAGATCAAGAAGCTGCTAGAAGCCAAGCGGACAGACCAAGCCAACAAGGCATCACAGAAAAATGCTGTGCAGGCATCATCAATGTCTAAGGCCATACAGGGTACTTCTGCTTCCAATGTCATTTCAGGTGAGAACAAATTATTCTGATATTGTAAGGTTAATGGTGAAAGCCAATGTAACAAAAAAAAAACCCAAAACAAAACACAAACCAACAAGGGATCACAGAAGAATGCTGTGCAGGCATCATCAATGTCTAAGGCCATACAGGGTACCTCTGCTTCCAATGTCATTTCAGGTAAGAACAAATTATTCTGATATTGTAAATATTTATATTAGCCTATGAAACAGGCTAAAATAAAAAAGGGATTGCAGATGAAGCCTTTTAGGCATCACCAGCATCTAAGGCCATGCAGGGTACCTCCGCTTCCAATGTCATGTCAGGTTAATACAACCAAGTACTGTAAATAATTTTATCAGCTAAAACAGGCAAAACGAAGAGGCTATTGCAGAAGAAAGCTGTTCAGGCTTTGTCAGCATCGAAGGCCGTACAGGGTATCTCCGCTTCCAATGTAATCTCAGGTGAGAACAAATTATTTTGAAATTGTAAATAGTGATGTCACCCAATGAAACATGCAAAAAATAACAAGGGATCACAGAAGAACACAGTGCAGGCATCATCAATGTCTAAGGCCATACAGGGTACTTCTGCTTCCAATGTCATTTCAGGTGAGAACAACTGATTTTGACACTGTATTTACTAAAAAATTGAGTGTGCATAAATTTTTCTGAATTTCAGACCTTTCCCCCCATTAGGGAGTTGTTATTTTAACATTTTGAAATATTCTTTCGTACTAATCTTTGGGGATTCTAATGTGTGAAATGTTGGTGAATTTATGGTTGATATGGATACTGTGGAAATTATACCCGAGCAAAAATTTCAGCACAAATATTCAGACCTTAAACCTTATGTAATATTTTACAAATTAGAAGACGTACCGAAAGCTGCTTAACTTTTAGAATACTGAATTATCTATTATCTTCACATGGAATTCAGGATTTACGGTGCTGAAGAATGGCTTGAAATGAAAGTGGATGTTTGACAGAGAAATGATGTTGAAAAACATGAGACATTGTTGAGGTTACGCTCGACAACGGAGCGGCTCAACGAAGGGAGAATTCGTCAGATTCTTGCGATCTTGCTAATACGTCCTTATTCCCTCCGTTGCTCTTAACTTCTGTTACGCTACTCGCTCAGCGACAGTATGCAAATTGAGTGTGACGTCAGGAATCGAGCTTTCACGCCGAAATCCAAAGACTGCGGTAATAGGCACGTGATACGCTTGGCCGCATCTGATTGGCTACGTTCCTGCATCTAAGACGGACGCGGGATTGCGCAAAGACCGTTGTAGAATTCTGGCAAAATTTCTTACCCGCTGTTGTCACTGGCAACCAGCAAAGTCGCCCTAGACGGGTCGAAAATGGTATTGATCAGCGATTTTGCCGTTTGCGTTGACGGTGCGTAAACTCGCTAATGATATCTCTGGAACAGATATTATTTTTTTAAATGGTTGATAAAATTCATGATATTTCCTTAACTTCTCTTCTACAGATAGTGATGTCTTCCTTATACCGCTGAAAGGAGAAATGGCAGTTGCTGGGGCAGAGAACTTCACATACAAGGAGAAGGAAATTATTTGTAAGTATGAATTAGCTGGCTCATAACTTGTTTTGTGATTTTGTTTCCATGAGTTCTTGTGTACATGTGCATCAGTCAAGCCAAAACATATTTTGGGACTTATTCAAGCAAAGTATTTCACCATATACCTCACTCATTAACCCTAATCCC
>BQKZ01001675.1:55354-69930 GCA_036244855.1 Temnopleurus reevesii
GGCACGTGATACGCTTGGCCGCATCTGATTGGCTACGTTCCTGCATCTAAGACGGACGCGGGATTGCGCAAAGACCGTTGTAGAATTCTGCTCTTCGCCGCTGTTGTCACTGGCAACCAGCGAAGTCGCCCTAGACGGGTCGAAAATGGTATTGATCAGCGATTTTGCCGCTTGCGTTGACGGTGCGTAAACTGATAAAATGATATCTCTGGAACAGATATTATTTTTTTAAATGGTTGATAAAATTCATGATTTTTCCTTACCTTATCTTCTACAGATAATGATGTCTTCCTTATACCGCTGAAAGGAGAAATGGCAGTTGCTGGTGCAGAGAACTTTACATACAAGGAGAAGGAAATTATTTGTAAGTATGAAGTAGCAACATGTATGTAGCTCATGAAGCCTTTTGTGATTGGGTTTTCATTAGTGGTAGGTGCAGGTGTGCATTAGGCAAAGTTCTCTTTTTGAAAATAATGTCGACCGGATATATAGTCTTCCTTGTATAGGAGCCAAAAGAAATTTGGGGATTTACTGTACCTCGCTCAAGTTTAATGTTTCTAAGTTTCACACATATCTTTGTCTCTAAGATATTTTACTTTAAGCAGCAAAAAAAATGTATAAAGGAATAAATGAACAGTCATCTCCTCATAAGGCGAGTGACTAACGTGAATTACAAAGTAACAAATTTGTTGGTGAGGCAATGTGCTGGCAAGTGGGATAATACAGGGTTGTCATTTTTGTTTTGCAAGTATAGGTAGTGTGTAGTTTGATTTTTTTCAAACACACTGTGAACAACCTTTGATTTGCTATTGAAAAACTCCTAATTATCTGAAGCACCACCTCTCTCAAAACTAATCCAGACCATTAAACCATTGATTCTGGTGTTATTTTCCAGATCTCCCTGAAACACAACTCAAAGAGATCAAGCTCGTCGCCAAAGGAGACACTCTCATCCTCACCATAGAGGGCAGCAAACTACTCAGCCTATGCAACTCATATCCGGACATACAAATCAATGTGCCTCGGCCAGTTTTATGATCTCCATCATCTAACCCTCCTTGAATTATTTAATTTTGAAGAATTTATTTATATATCTATTCAAGAAGTATTTTTACATGCTGTAAATTGTAAATAGATTTGTACTCATGACAATGCAAGATTTTATGCAGTTCGTCAAATTGTTATACTTTCATACAATCATACACACATATATGTGAAACAAGGAATGTGCTACAATCATTATCATTGTGAGCAGAAGGATAAATGACTGGGACAAAGAAATAAGAAAAGTGATACAGTCAAACCTGTATTGACAGCCACTTGTCTACATGTAGTGACCACCTGCCCACAGTGGCCACCTCTATTGGTTCTCTCCAGATAAAAATAAGTGTTATAGAACCTGTCTATAAACTGAACAGGTGCGACGCCTGATAGATATTTCTCCACAGAGTAAGAGGGAAGGAAATTTCTTTTGGTTACATGCTGCTATTGTAAATGCCTGAATGTAAACTGTTTACTAAAAGTCCAAATCATTTGTCCATTCTGCTCAAAGTGCATTCAGTGTGTGTTGTCAGGAAAAGGAAGCAGTGAATGAAATAGGGTGTGCTTGGAAACACGTTTAGATTAGGGAAAAAGTGCTAGCATTTAGATTTTGACTTCTAGTATATTTTTATATGTTTATATCATTTTATATGTACAATGTACAATGTATGATATTGAAAAGTATTTTGAATTGCTCAACAGAATATCTGACATATTATGGTGTACACAGATCACTTATGTACATTTAGCTACATGCATGGGCATTAGAGCTGTTGACAATATTTACTGCCGTCTAATTTCTCTTTAGAAGGGGATGTTGTTCCAAAGTTGCCATTAATTGCAAGTTGCAGATGATAGGACTGCGCCAATCAAAGTCATTGTTACATGCACGTCTTGTCAACAGTGGAGACAGTGCACGAATGACAACGCAAGTTACAATTTGTAACTGATTTGCAGTTTATTTGCAATCAATTGGAACTTTAGAGCAACACCCTAGAAGTAGAATAATTGCCTAATTCAAAATAATTTTTGTTCACAAATCATACAAACCCTATGTCATTTTTCTCTTGCAAGTCAAATTTCATAGAAGTCGAGTAAAAAATCTATTCAATTGAAGCTGAGAAACCTGTATTTTCAAGCAATTAATTCAAACTCCTTGACACAATCATTTGACAATCCTAAAATATCAACTCATCTCATAAATGTCACAGACTGTTGAGGATAGGGTACTTAAAATAGTTCTGAAATAAGGTTATTTTATATATTTTTGACTGTTTTAGAAGTTTGGTATTAATGTTTTGCCAGGATTGGATACATAAACTGAGACTAGTATGTCATGAAATATGAAAAACAAATCCCCAATTTTGTGCCCATTGCCTATTTTTTTCAACGAGGCTTTGTTCTTTTCAACATTTATTTTAACATCTCTTGATACATTTTCAATGTACTCTGAATGTACACCTATGAAATATGCAATGGGTTATGGCAACTTGGAAGATGTATTCATACTGCATGTATTCAAATCTGGTTAATAAACTTTGATTGTATTCACATACTTTTAAGTAATATTTTCGAGTGTAGGCAGAAATGTTTCCTCAAAGAATAATTTCAATTTTTTCTTTTGAAGCGCCTAAAAGGGAATGCATGCAGGAATTAGTGAGCTTGTTGGCTTACAGTGTGTATATTTAGGCCCGAGTCACATAGAAGCCCGGAAGCAACACGATTCAACACGACTCAGTTCACAGTTAGCTGCCTGCAAACAAAGCGTCTTATTGAATCGTATTGCTTCCAGGGCCCTATATAACTGGGGCTTCTATGAAATTCCTCCACCAAAAGTAAGAGTTTTGTTGAAGACATTGTTCTGTCTCATGATAACAAATTTAAGGATTTGTATTAGGTATATTAGGCTGAATGTGTAGTTACTCAAGGAGTACAGTTTAAACTTTCAAGGTTTTTGGCAATTAAAAAATGAGGAAAGAAAATCAACAATTAGAGAAGTTTGGGAAAAAGATTCCAAAAGACCCATATTTTGAGTATTTTTTGTGATTTTTTTCCTGACCGGTGTCTGAAAAGATACATGCCTATACCCCACAATCAGGAAAGTGCATGTGCTGTATTTGACCTACTAAGTTGGCTCAACACCATTTGCTGTCTTGAAAATTGTAGCTAGGGTAATAATTCAGTAACTAATGTAAAGCAAATTGCTTTGTTTCTGTGCTATGTACATGGAATATTTATTCAAGTATTTGATTGATATTATGTTATACCAGATAATTTTGTAATATTTCATTTTATCATCTATAATGTATTTGATAATCAAAAGTTAACCAAGAGTATCATTCCAATTTTATATCTTAATATTCAGTACTTTCATCCATTATACATATATCATTTTCGTATAAGTCACAAGAATGCCTCTCTATACAGTAATTTCATGCAACAAAATGTATAGAAAGATAGAATCTTTCTACATGTACAATGCATGCAGGTCTCAAAGTAGCCCAAGGCTACTTGTGGTGATGGCCGTGGGTGCCCCTTTACTGGAGTGGTCTTAAAACCCTCTTTGGAACTCCTTTAGTTCTTATTTATTTGGCCTTGATAGAAATGTTTAGTGTACTTCTTCAAAATAGCCTTGACCCCTGGAGTCCTACTTTGAACACAATACATGTATATTGTGTTAATTCAATACATGCACTGCATTTTTGTTGTACAATTGTTATTTATTATACAGTTCAACCTCATTATAAAGGTGAACTGACATCGTGAGCTTGCATTAGAGCAAGTTTAATTTAAGGGCTCCAAACTTTGTTAACGTTTGTATTTTAGCCCTGAAATCCCATTGTTTCAAAATCTGCTGGTCCCAAGAATTTGATAAGAAGGTTCAACTGTATATTCTTATTTTAGTTTCTGTACATGTGGTAGAAAATACACATCAAATTATCTGTATCTACGCAAGTTTTCCAGAAAAAAAGAAGTAATGTTTGCTTTTGTCAACCAAATGTTGTTGCTCAGCACTGAAATGATGTTTATGTATTTTTGCTAAAGGCAATCATATTGGACATTGCTATGTATTATTTCCTATCATATCACGTGACTAGAATGTGCAGAATTGTGATTATTGTTCTTCCATTCTGACCAATCAATTGTGGAGAAAATGGTCTTTGTAAATGTACTACAACCTTTGTATTATATAAACTACAAACACTCAATAAAAGAAAGACAAAGGTTTTTCCAACTTATTTATCAATATTTTATTCAATATAAATTATATATAAATATTTATAAAAACATCTATCTTCCACTAAGTGCTCAGAGGGTAATGCAGAATGATTTGCTCCCTACATTGTAGATCTAAAATGTCCCCCAAAAGGAACTCTTAAAATTGGAAAGTGGAAGAGTAGCGTGGTTTATTTCTTTTAATCATTCCTTGCAGCGTAGAGCTGAATTACAATTTAATTTTCAAAAGATACATGCAGATGACCTGTACAAGGAATAATACATGAAATATGCGAAAAACGAGTGTCTTAAACAGGCAAAATAGATTTGTGTATTGAGGTCCTTAGCTCATCTGCATTCCTTTGCATGAAAAGTCACTAGGTCAGACCTCTTTATCGGAAATTTCTAACCTCAATTGTAACAAACATCATTTGCGACATTTCAAGAATGAGAGAAATAAAAATCATACTCTTCCTGATTAGAAAGCAAATCATGCTGTTTTGCCATGGCGAACAATCAATGCATTTTCCCAACTAATACATTTACCTAATTTATTGACATATAATCCTTTCTCTGAAATAGAATAGTTTTTTATCTTCTATCCCTTGCCTTTTCTTTTTATATGCATTAAAACCATTGAAGTACAATCTTACTTTTTACAAAGAAAAGAATTGTTTTTGTTTCATTTATTACCACATGTTGTATTCTTCTAGTCTATTGAGAGATGCCAAATGTTCAAGAATATTAATGAGGTGTAGTTTGATAAAACAATTTGTGCGCCTGCATAAGTTAATAGCTGAGCATAAATGTACTTTCTCTTTCTCTTAAATGAGAAAATATTGGCTCCGTTGTTAATCTCTCTGATTCCTATCCGCCTGGATATTCCAGAATCATTGGCAATCACTTAAAATGAGAATGTAAATAACCTATGAACAATTCAACCACGCTTTATCATAATTTTGAAACTTTGTCATATAATCTAACCTAGTCTCAACTTCTATATGAAAAGATTTCACTGCATTTTCAGTTACTCGACCTTAAAATTAATGCTTGTGATACGAAGTATGTTGCTAGATTCATTAACCATTGATATTTTGAATGGGAATACAAACATTACATCAAGCAGTTTTGTGAAACAAAGATGTCGTCACTTTACCATTACTCCAATTGGCAGTTTTGAGAGAGATGCATGTAAAGATTTTGGTTTACATTGCTCAGTATATGAAAATAGAATCAAAAGGGACAATTTTGTTTGATTATGATCAGAAACATTTGACATAATTTTGTATTATAGGAAGGTCACATTTTGCTGGACATTTCGGTAATACAGGTACCAAATCCTCACTTAACCACACAATGGAGAAATGTTTTTGTGTCATAAATCCTCAACATGTATGTCGGTGTTCTTTGTATGCTGGATCATAGAGCCTTTTAAGTATTCCACACATCATTGGACACATGTGATATGCAACATCAATATGTAATTGTGGCAGCAAGTAATCATTTGGAACAAAATTGGTAAGCAGCTTAACAAAAATATACAGGGTCCCTGATAAAAAAGCATTATTTTCTTAACTACATGTAGACAAACAGGCACTACATGTATTTCATGAAAATCGGTCCTGCCCATCAAAACTTGATAGAGCAATCTAAGATCAAAGTTATGGCATGTTTGCCTGTGTCTAGACAGATTTCAATTGAGGCAACAGAAGACTGGCCAAAATATTTATTTGACAGTGCCCCACAAAAATTGTCAAATTTTCGACAGGACCAGTTTTGATGAAATAAAGCTTGCCCATCTAGATTTTCAAAGTCTCAATGATATCTTGATCCCTGCAGCACAATTTTCTATGAATAGGTTCCCATTTCATGACAGAAAATCAATGTTTGCAAAATTTAACTAAGTAACCTTTAAACATGAATATTCAATACAGAAAATGAAAATGTCCAAAATCGTAATCGAGAAAACTTTATAATGACAGAGTAATGGGAGAGCCAATCGCTGCCTTCTGTGGGCAGAAGGGACAAAGGCTTTTGGACAAAGTAAACAATATCATTCAAGCATTCACAATTGCTAGATACACACAAGAGAAAATTTTGTCCCTCTTACTCAGATGAAATATATCAAGCAGGCACCGCACAATGAATAGTGAGGGTACTTTTTTTGCCTGTTTCGACCCAATGTGAATGCCCGAATGAAGTTGTTTACTTTGTCCAAAATCTGATCTGTTTTGCTCACATTGCATTCTTCATACAAGATGAGTACCACACTTCTGGGCAGTTGAAAGGATATACATGTACCAGTATATTGTGGATAATTTGCTTGGAATCCATGAAGTTTATAGCATAAGTTCTCTTTCAATTTTGCAATTGAAACCAAAATCTCATATTTGCAAATATTCAAATATCTGGTCTAGCTTATTACTGAATATAATAAATATACAGTCAAAAGTCAGATTGATTATTTGAACAATTCATACAAACCGCTGTATTTATATCAAGATATTTCCAACAAAAATAGGAACTGCTATCTGTGGGCCACACTGTTCTTAGAAAGAAAATAAACCTTCAGTATCAGATATCTTTGAGACATTACATGTATTTACCATGTTATGAAACATTGGAAGTGGCGATATAAATTCTTCTAACATCATTAGAAACATAATGAGACCTAACAAGATTTTTTTTCACATTCTTGTTAAATGTCAGTGCAAATCTGGGAATGGAATACACAACTGATAAAGAAATTGCCGTAGGGTGTAGACGGTGGTTCACCAATTCAAGAGACAGGATTGGAAGTAGGCAGGCCAGGAGGCAGGACGCTGATAAGACACAAACAGAAAAGGGTGTCTGTGAGCAATAATGGGCAATAAAACAACGCGACAGGAGGGAAGGAGTCGCCATTTTTTTTTCGTTTCCCTCGCCGCCGTTCGTCATGTCGCAACTAAATTTCGTCCTGCATTTTCGCCCAGTCCGCAGATCCTTATTTTTTACTTGACCAATTTTCGCCAGCTTCCAAGCCACCAAATACATCAATTTTGTTGCAGTTCCCGAATAAATAAATAATTAAGTTTCGATTCACTTTGATTTGGACACTTCAACCTGTTGCTTCTTGCGTGCTTATTTCAACACGTGTACACCACTTCGAGCTTGTTCCATCGTCCCATTACATTAGAAATACGAGACCTAATACAATTTTTTTACATCCTTGTTCAGTGTCCGTGCAAATCAGGGAATGGAATATACAACAGATGAAAAGCAGTGGTTCACAAATTCAAGGAAAAGAAATGGAAGGAGGCTGGTTAGAGTAAACAGAAGAGGGTATCAGTGCTAATCGGGCTATGGAATATAGGGGAGATGCGGGAGAGTTGAGCATAGAGGAGAGTTGATCCACCCCCTGAAACTCTAACTTGCAATCAAAGGAGAAAGTTTATACTCCCTCTGTTGGTAGAATGTTGCACATCTTTCTTTTCAATATAGGCAAATAACTGCACAACACATACATATCGACATGATGGCAGAAAAACTCAAAATACCTCCAAAAAGTGAATTCCTCAGTTGAAGGTAAGACCCTTTCTATCATCTCCTTATCATCGGCTATTTTTTATTCAATTTAGGTAGCATGTAGATTATGCATTGAACATCTAATTTACAGGTTTTTGTTTCATCTTTTGCAACTACTTTCTGCCAGTGAAAGCATGTGTTAAAATGGCCAACATGGGGAGGGTTGAGCCATGTTGGGTGGGGATCGAGAGTTGATCCATGGCTCAACCCTCCTTTTAGCATGGATCAACTCTCCCTTGTTCTTTATTAATATATGTGTACTTACTTTTTAGTGAAAATTTTCTTTAATAATGTAGACATACTATAATCCTTTTAAAGCTCACTAAAGTTTCCATGTAATATGCTTCATAGATATAACTTATTGTGTTATTATTATTTTTTTTCTCAGAAAATGCCACATATCTACAAGAGGAAGGCGGATAGAGGGAGCGATGAAGCTTTGTTATCCCGTGCAGCAGAAGCCGTTCGACAAGGAAGTAGTGTAAGAGCTGCCGCGAAAGATTATCAGGTAGACAGAATGACACTGAAGCGGTATTTGGATAAACGGACTAATGATCCACAAGGAGAAGTTGGCTACAATAACTGAAAGCTGCAGAATATGGTTTTTCGCCCTGAGATGGAGAGTGACCTAGCAGACCACATACAATCCCTGGCAGCTTGCTACCATGGACTGTCAAAAGAGAAGTGCAAAACTTCGCCTATGAATTTGCTATGAGGAATGATGTTGCTGTACCAGATAGTTGGAAAAAGAAAAAAAAGCCGGACAGAGTTTCTGGCTTGGCTTCAAGGACCGACATAATTTATCCATACGAAGCCCAGAAGCAACTTCACTAGCACGGGCTACATCCTTCAATCGCCATACTGTTAGCCTATTTTACAGTTACCTGGCAAGTGTAATGGATCTACATAAATTTGAAGCGAAAGACATAATCTTGACGAAACAGGATTCCATAGTACTGTCCAAAAGCCTGGAACAATAGAGGCTCAGAAAGGTTTGAAGCAAGTCGGCTCAGTCACATCGGCTGAAAGAGGTGAACTGGTGACTGTAATCAACGCAGTCAATGGAGGTGGACTCCTTTCTTCACAAGGTGCTTTATAGTGGCATGCGTGATGATAATGTTAAAACATGCATTGTTCATGATGACGTTCTCTTAGACCTAGGTAAGCGTTATTGTATCAGGCTTGGTCATGATGAAGAACAATTCGATCATATTCGCAGCAAATTACGAGAACTGGGACGATTGGTGATCCAATATAGAGAGTGTAGCAAAAACAAGAATGCAAACATCACGACATTTATCTCACCAAGTGAGTTCAAGACTGTAATCGAATCTGTGAAGGTCGTTTCAGGATTTGACAAGAAAACTCACCTGTTTTCAACAGAACTCCCAGTCTTGCTCTGAAACTGGGTTATTTTCTGCAATTGGGTTATTTTCTGCAATTGGGTCATGCAATCAAGATCCTTAGATCCCTTCATCTTGATCCCCACCCATATTTGCATTCTTCTAGTTTTTATTGCTATTTGTTTTCTATTTGTAGTTGTACATGTAATTTTATATGTATGTATTTTCTATCTTGTACATGTTTGTATTTTTTTAATGCATTTTATGAGTGAAATAAATATTGAATTGAATTGAAATATTGAATTGAATTGAATTGAATTGAATTGAAACTAGGACATAGCTTGAAGAAGGTGAGCATGATTTTGTTGAACAGAGCACTCATGGATAACGATGGTGATGCAATGAAAGCCAGTGTAGCTGCAGGAAAATTTGAAGCGCCAGCTACGGCGAAGAAAGGAAAGGCTGTGGAACGAAACTCATTTATAAGAAAAAATGGGCTAAGAAATTCAGAGAGAATTTTTGGAAAGTGTTCGGATAGTGGGCTAATAGTCGGTAAGTTGACACAAGTAATGTAAGAATGGATGTTTATAGTTTAAATAAGCATTTATATCATTGTTTGTAAGGGACACATTTGTGCTCATGTGAAAGTACAAAGGGGTTACCGTACGGTTAGTTATGTGCACACAGGCAAGAATTGTGCTGGCTCGATTCCAGCTAGCCTCGTTTCAGGCTTCATTTGACATTTTACTCTTTATATCGTTGTTTATTGAATTTTACATGTACCATGTAGACAGAATAGCATAAATGATGAATGAAAGGGCCCGATTTAACATGTTTGTGTTTCTGGCGGGAAGATGGATATATGATCGAACGAGGGTTGTGTATGTTATCGATATACCCTTTAGGGGCTTATTTACAAGTCTCAATCTAGGCAGAGCTGTCTGTAGGCCTATTGTATATTTGCTGTTATATTTGGTCTGACATATTTTCTGAATAAGATTACAGCGCATGATGTTTTGTATGTAAAGTGTACAGTACAGTTGAACCCCATTGTAAGGTCAGTTTTGGTGGAATGCTTGATAGTGGCCCCCAGGCACCTCATTACAGAGAGACTCCACTGTACTTGAACTAGGTTATTTGCATAGCACAGAAGGTTGACGATTTAAATAACAAGAAACACAAATGACAACACTTGGCAACTAGATAGTTGAGTTTTTGACAGTTTATTGATTACAGAAAGCAATTAAAATACATGATGTATTATCAATTAAGAATGTTGAAAGATTCACTGTGAAGGCTGACAGGTTTACATGCATTTGATTTGCCCAAGTACTTGATACTCATGATTTTTATGCCTTGTTTACTTGTTCTTTGCAGTGAACCGCCACTACTGAAGGTTGCCATCTTTGACGGCATGATTGTTTTGGAACCCATTGTTGAACAGTTGTTGAACAGTCATGAATCGTTGTCATGAATAAAGAATTTGAACGTTGTCTCAACGTTGTCATGAATAAAGAATTTGAAGTCATTATTGGTTGACTGATTGGACCTTTTTTCTTGGCGCATTCACAGCCAGAGTAGAGAAATTAAGGAAAATATGTGGACGGATGAAATTTCATCACATGCCCTTAGGACGCTGAATGAGATGAAACGAAACAACCCAAAGCGACTTCCACTGACAGGTGATGTTGTCAAACTGTGCAAACACTTGCAGGTAGAAGCAGAACGATGCCTAATGGAAATTGAAAACTCCAATGAAGAAGACAAAACACATGCTTGGAATGAGTTGAACAAGTGCCTTTTGACGTACCTCATTACAAGAAAAGGCAAGGTGAAATTTCCAAACACACCTTGAATGATTATGCTAAGATTGAAAAGGAGAACGTCACCTTCTTGATGGTCAAATGGAGATGCTCACTGGGTTAGAGAAAAAACTAGTGGGGCTTCTGTGGAGAGTAGAAATAATAGGGAAGAAGCAGAGAACTGTCCCTGTGTTGATACCAGACTACTACAAGCAATGTCTCGATGCACTTGTGTTGTACAGAAATGATGCTGGTGTCGTTCCAGACAATAAGTTTGTGTTTGCGGTAGGAAATTCTAGAAGTCATGCTCACATCCAAGGAAGTGATTGATTGCGTGATTACTCCAAGGCATGCAGGGCACACAAACCTGAGTTCCTTAGTTCAAATCCACTTAGGAAACACATCACTACAGCAGTACAGCTGATGTCGCTCAGAAAAGGGTGTCTGCGCTATAAACCAGGCAATGGAATCTACGACAGTTAAAGAAATTGCCGGATGGTGTGGATGATGGTTCACAAATTCAGAGACGGAAATGGATGCAGGCAGGCAAGGAGGCAGGAGGCTTGTACATGTAAGAGTCCAACAGATGTAGTACCTACAGAAAATGTGGAAGAGCTGAATTTGGAATTCGAGGAAAGGTAGGAAAGGAAGAAGATGGAAGAGGAGGAAAAGAAGAAAGAGGAGGCAAAGAAGGAGTTTCAAGACGAGAGAAGGGTACAGGAGAGAAAAAACAGAGAAAAAGAAAGGCCAAAGAATGCGAGGATTGATAGGAAATTCACACAACATTGCCGATACCGAAGGTAATTAGCACGGAAAGGGAGGAATAGATGGAACAAGAAATACCCAAGGAGAACATTTCAACGAAGCACGATCTCCAAGAAGTACCGGTACCAGCCAACACTGAATCAGGCCCCACTCCAAAGGAAGACCTGGAAATCTGTGTCAAAGTGAAACAGCCAGAAATCGGAGAACGGGTGGTAAACAAGATCGAGGTACACGCAAGTACTGACATCACAATTTTTGGAGAACGCTGCTTGCATGAGGAAAGAGAGGGCATCTATTATTATTAGTTTCCATCGCTTCCTTCGAACTATCATTTTCTCATTTTTCCTTATTACAAAGTATATTATGAACATTCCTGGATTCGCAAATGTATTATTTGAATTTGAATAATAATAATAATAATAATATTACATAACATTTATTACCCGCCTTGTCAACAAGGCGGGTAAACACGGACATGTGGCCGGAGTGGCCGGATTGGCGCTAAAAAGCGGACAATTTTTAGGCGGGATTTTTTATGACACGAGCTGAGGGTGTTTTAACTCTTGTATGGGTGAAGCAGGGCCACTTTCTTTGGGAGGGAATATGTACAAGTGTTTAATTTTGCGGAATTTTCTAGTAATTATGAGTAACAAAGTAACATGGAACTTGCCGATTTAATAAATGCAACATATCTTATTTGAAAAACAATCATCAAGTTTAAGAATATACTTTTGAGGAAAATAAAGGAAACTATCTTTCAGTAGAATTGTCCAACATTGTGCAATGTAGCAACATGGACATGTGGCAACATTTTTAACACATTTGATTAGTTTGGGTACAGCTCACTTGCCGCATTGACTTTCATCAAGATGGCTGGTATTCGTCAACGCATCAAAATCATTCCTGCAAATCGGGTTATGAACCCAGCACAAGTTCTTCAGCAACACCTACAGCTTTTTGAGCTGATACCTAGATTGGTCGACATTGAGGATTGTCTACAGTTCTTGGCCGAGAGGGGTCTGATAAGTAATACGGGAACATATGAGTTCTGCCATGAGAGGGCTTGGCTATGTCACAAGGATGGAGTGGATGGCCACATAGAGGTGTGGGGCACCATGCCAACGAAAGCGAAGTATCCGGCACGGAAGCTCTTTCTCACAAAGAAAGCTTTCCCTACGGAAGATAGCCCTCTTCATGAACTTATAGTCATCTCACATTCCCTTGCATTTTATTCAAGCGGAAGTCGATTGTGACGACAAGGCCGCGACGAACTGGGCAAATTTCTTGCAGGATGTCTGCAGTCAGGCCATCATCGCAAATATGACAAATATGTATTTATGTCAAGACATTTCCAACAAAAATTCTTGTTCATTTATACAAAGGGAGTCTGTGCAAATTGGGAAATGGCATGTACAACGGATAAGGATAGTGTTGGATGGTGTGGACAATGGATCACAAATTCTCAAGACAGAAATGAAAGTAGGCAGGCCAGGAGGCAGGAGGCTGGTAAGAGTCCAACAGAAAAGGGTGTCTGTGATATAAACCGGGCAATGGAATCTACGACAGGTAAAGAAATTGCCGGATGGTGTGAACGGTGGTTCACAAATTCAAGAAACAGAAATGGATGTACATGTACATTGTAGGCAGGCCAGGAGGGAGGAGGCTGATAAGACACCAACAGAAAAGGGTGTCCGTGGAAATTGGAATATATGACAGATAAGGAAATTGTCAGATGGTGTGGACGGTGGTTCACAAATTCAAGGGATAGAAATGGAAGTCCACTGTAGGCAGGCCAGGAGTTAGTTTGCTGACTGACAGTCAGATCGAACAGATAATGAACGATATTCCCAACTCAGTCAATGTTCTGGATGACATTGTAAATGTCATACAAAATCCCCCTTCAGCGTCCCCCTCAGACAGCAATGATTATGAACCAAAAGACTGTGCAGCCACAGTATATATTTCATGGCTGCACAGTGAATATTTTCCACAACTAACTCCCGTAATCTTAGTGGGAAAGACCTTGTAAATGCGTTATGTTCCGTGTTCCATGTTAGTGTTTTGTTGCTGTTATTTCAATTTGAATTCAAAACTCAGTCATCTACTTGAAAGAGACATTAACAACAAAGAATAAAATCAAGATTAAGAGGATAAATGTTGCAGGAGTGGTGAAGCAGTGATTATAATTCATGTTGGGATACAGGAGGTCAAGTTAAACAATGGAAGACAAGGTAAGAACATTTAATCTGCTTTGTTTTTTTTTAGAAGGGATATAAAAGTAATATACAATGACTTGATTCTCGGTACTGGCTAAAACTATTCGCACTCATGAGCGTCAGATAGTATCATCCTCCCTCGGGCCAATACTATCTGATGCTCATTGTGCAAATAGTTTTAACCAGAACCTCGAGAGTCATTGCATATTTCTATATCATATCTCTTACACTAAGATCGTTGCATTGACAGTGTACAGGCGAGAAAAATGAAAAGATTTGCTAAGAAACCGTTTGCCATTGAATAGTACCATGGAATAGTACCATGGAATAGTACTTTCTTCGTGCGCATGCGTCACAGTCGGCTATTAAAGATCTGCCTGCGCGCGAGAGAGACACTGCTTCCCAGCTACATGGCACGGGAAACTTCTGGCGGGTTTCGTTCGCAGGATGTGCTCAACAAGAAGACGAGCCAGAGACTAGAAAAACAATTTATCAGATTATCAAATTATCATTAAGACAAGGTAAGATTATTTAATCTGCTGCAATAGACTACTTTATTGTTAATGTTGTTGTTGTAAGAAGGGATATAAAAGTAATATACAATGACTTGATTCTCGGTACTGGCTAAA